>MU778865.1:157403-172362 GCA_026770625.1 Nicotiana glauca
CTAGATTTTAGGTTTTAAAGAACATGCATGTGTATTTAAACTTCCATTTGCAAGGATAAGTTCATGAGAATTCCCCCTTTTATTTAAAAGTTTAAAATCAATGAAAAAGGGTTGGGGATCCTACCTGCAAGAGTGGAGATGAAGACAAGTAGTTGGAATTTTCCGGGCTTGGATGACTTTGGAAAAATCAGTTGAAGAGGATGAGACTCTCTCTCTCTCAAGAACCCTCTCTTCGTTCTCTCTAGTTTTACCCAGAAAATGTGTAAAAATGAAGTGTTGGGTCGTTTTATTGAAGAACAGATCGGGTTGAAAAATTAGAAAATCTAGAGCCGAGCTGGGTCTGCGGTCGCACTCTGCGATCGCATAGTGGAAATGTGGTCTGCATAATGGACCGCAGAAGTGCTCCAAAAACCTGACTTCTCTGCCTGGGTTTGCGACAGAAATGCGGTCCGCATTTCAGTTCTGCGGTCACATAATGCGCCGCAGAATTGACCTCCACAAATCCTTGAGGAACTTATGCGATGATTTTGCGGTCCGCATATTGATTATGCGATCGCATAGTGGTCTGCATTTTCAACTTCAATTTTGACAATTCTTCTGCTTCACTCTGCGGCAGGAATGCGGTCCGCATAGCTGATCTGCGACCGCATTCTGGACCGCATAAATGACAATTTTATGGAAACTTGATTCTTTTGATTTTTAAAGCTTAGATCATTACCAAGGGTTCGAACCGCTGCTCGCAAGCTCGCCGCAAAGAATTCTACACATTCCTAACACATATTCGGACCTTGGCACTATGAGCTACTAGGTTTTAAGCACAAAATTTTACGGGGCCTTACAATAGTTAAGGTAGGAAATTGTATAACAACTGTAGGAATGGTTGTAATCCTGTTATGATGTTGGAATTTGTGTTTCGGGGGCCCTCTGTCAGGTAGAAATAACCAAATTACAAAGGAAACTCTGGCGAAATGTTTCTAAAATAAGGGGGTGGGGGGATGGCGAAGAGGTACAAGAACTTGCATAACCTGTTTTCAAAAAACCAACAAGCCTAAGAATGCTGAAGGGTTGGGGATAAGTCCTCATTCGGGGACGAATGATTTTTAAGTAGGGGAGGATGTAAGACCCCGTAAATTTTTGAACTCAAAACCTAGTAACTTGTGGTGTCGGCACCGAACATGTGTTAGGAATGTGTAGAATTCTTCGCGGCGAGCACTCGCCGCGGTTCGGACCCTTGGTAGTAAACTAAGCTTTTAAAAATCAAAAGAATCAAGTTTCCAGAGATTGTCATTTATGCGGTCCAGAATACGGTCGCAGATCAACTATGCAGACCGCATTCCTGACGCATTGTGAAACAGTAGATTGGTCAAAATTGATGTTGAAAATGCAGTCCATTATGCGACCACATAATCAATATGCGGACCGCATTCCTGCCGCACAGTGAAACAGTAGATTGGTCAAAATTGATATTGAAAATGTAGTCCATTATGCGACCGCATAATCAATATGCGGACCGCATTCTTGCCGCATACCGGAACAGACCTTCAGAGTTTTGAGGGCATTTCTGCAGTCCACTCTGTGGACCGCATTTCAGTTCTGCGATCGCAGAATGCGACCGCAGATCTTGCCAGGCTTCTTTTTTCCCAATTTTAAAACCCGACCCCCTTTTTAATAAAACACCCCAACCCCCCTCATTTTAACGACATTCTAATCAAATTAAGAGAGAGGAAGTGAGGGTCTTGAGAGAGAAACCGATCTTCTCCAAAATCTTGTTCTTCAAAGCTATTCGGGCTGGGGAAATTCAAGCTTATCTTCATACCCATTTCCCTACAGTAATATCCTAGCTTTTCCCATTGAAATTCTGTTTTAAATTAAGGCGGGGAGTCTCATGCGTAGGTTTTTGAAAATAAGGGTCGAACTCATTCGTGCATGTCTTTTTATAACCTAAAACCTAGTGAGAGTAATGGGGTGGGAGCAAAGACTTGTGCAAAGAAAGGGTTAATGGCCTAAATATATTCGGGTAGTGATTGTGAACCTTGAATTCTAAGCTATGTGTATTAATTTGTGCACTATATTGACGTTGCTAGATTTCGGTGAATTTGAAGTAAGAATTAAAAAGGAATTCGGCTCCAGGTATGTATGGCTAACTTTGAACTTGGTAAATTACCTTGTTTGGGTATTCGAGTGCTTGGTATGTGATTTCTACGTGAATTGGTGTGAAATTCTTGCGGTTGGTATGGTTGAGTGATTGTTGTTTTGCCTTCACTATATTGATGCAAGTAATTGAAAATAAACCAGGTTTGTGATTGTGAATGTGCTATGTGGTAAGAATTGTGAAACAAGTGATGGAAGGAAATGGGAATTGATGTATTTCGAAATTAATGTGGTAGCAATACATGTAGCTTAACGTGGAAGATTATCATTGTGACTTATCTATGCATATGAGTTGTGAAATACATGGAAATGGTATTGATGGCCTTGGAAGTTCATGTAAATTTTTGTTGTCACTCCTTGAGAATAATTGTTGTTATTTCTTGAGAATTGTTGTTGTTGTTCTTGTGACTTGTTGGTTGTGGTGTTGCTTGTGAATTGTGATTGCTCGGTGGGATCGGGTTGCGCACCGCAACACGAAGTAATAAGGTATGGGTTGTGGTAATAAGGGTGGCCGAGGTAATAAGGTTGGAAAGCAATCGAAATCGCCAGTGAAATGAAATTTTGAACCAGTTGTGAAACTATTGATAAGGAAATGTGGAAGAGGAAACATGAGAGATTGTAAATTTGTTTGGTTTGATTGTTCTCTCGTTGTGGATTTGATTGTTAATTCTATTACAATTACATACTTGTTTATGGAGGAAAGGTTGTATACCTATTTGGCTTAATTGTTCTATTCTTGTGTATTTGATTGTCGTTCTATTATTACTGCTTACTTGTTTATGGTTCGAGTTTACTTGGGGGAAAAGTTTGGTCATACATACCAGTACAATTCAAATGTACTGACGTCCCTTTTTTCGGGGACGCTACATTGGTGTTATGATTATAGGTGGATCCGTAGCAGGTACTCCAGCCCATCGTTCATATCTCTCCCTCCGCCTTTCATCAGCTTTTTGGTGAGCCCCATTCCCCTCGGGCCCCTGCGTGGCTTAGACCGCTCGTTTTCGTAGTTTTATTTTGCTGTTGTGTAAGGTATAGCCGGAGCCTTGTTACCGGCAATTACTGTATTATCCTGTTATACTTTTAGAGGCTCCGTAGACAGTGGATGTGGGTAAAAGCTTATGTATATCACCGCTTCTTTTGTTGAGCAACAAATTAATAACTTCACTAACTACTATGTACGTATATTTTGCAAAAGGTGTTTTAAGTTAATTATATGGCTAGTTCTTGCAATTAATGAGTGAGGAAAACATGGGGTAATGCGCGGGGTAGGAAAGGCACCCAGGTCCGCTTGGATAGGGCTTCCCGGTCGGGCGCCGGTCATGTCCCTCGAATATGGGGTGTGAAAGATATGGCAGAATAGAAATGGGCTGTGTGCCCGGAGCCAGATCAATACAGAAATCAATATCCCTGTTGGGCGGCATACCCGACAGGTCTGAAGGGAAAACCTCGGGGAACTCCCGAACAATAGGAATAGAGTCAATAGAAGGAACCTCCGCGCTGGAGACGCGAACATACGCCAGATAAGCTAAACACCCCTTCTCGACCATGCGTTGAGCCTTAACATATGAAATAACACTTCGGGTGGCATGACTTGAGGTCCCTTTCCACTCTAGTCAGGGCAATTTTGGCAAAGCCAAGGTCACGGTCTTGGCGTGGCAATCTAAGATAGCATGATACGGGGACAACCAATCCATCCCCAAAATAACGTCGAAATCCACCATATCTAAAAGCAGTAAATCAACACGGGTCTCAAGACTCTCAAACACAACCATAAAGGAATGATGCACCCGGTCAACTAATATGAAGTCACCCACCGGTGTAGATACATAAAGATGAATGTCCAAAGCATAACAGACATAGCCAGGCAGGGTGCAAAATAGGATGACACTTATGAATATGTAGACCCAGGGTCAAATAGCACTGACGCATCTCTATCACCAGAATAGTACCTGTAATAACGACATCTGATGACTGAGCCTCTGGTCTGGCTGGCAAAGCATAAAACCGAGGCTCATCCCCACCTCCCTGAACCATGTCTCTGGGACGATCGGCTACCTGCTGACCCCTACCTCTAGCGATCCGGCCTCCACCTCTACGGTCTCGACCTCGGCCCCTAAGATCCCTACCCCCGCCCCTGGCTGGCTGGGCAGGCTTTGGGTCACCTGATGCCTGAATCATGTGGCGAGGACCCTGTTGCTGCGACTGTGTACGTCTCAATCTCAGGCAAGCTCTCCTAATGTGACCATACTCACCACACTCATAACATCCCTCCGTATAATGAGACTGGCCCTGACGACCCGAATGACCTCTACAAAAACTCTGAAGAGGCTGTGTACTGATGGGAGCTGGCAGTGCACTGAGTGACTGCTAATCGAAATACTGCCCACGAAAGCCACGATCACCTAGAACACCCTGCAAAGCTTGGAGGTCTGACTGAAAGGGCCTGGAAGGTTGACTCCTATCATAAGAATCCCTGCCTCCAGATAAGGCACCACTGAATCGACCTGAGTGACGTGGTCTCTTGTCTGATCTAAGACCATTCCCCTGTATCAGAACCATCTCGATCCTCCAGACCACATTGGCCGCCTCCTGAAAGGTAATGTCACTACCCACCTCTCTGGCCATCTAAAGACGAATAGGCTGAATCAAACCATCAATGAATCTCCTCACCCTCTCCTCTCATTGGGGAGTATGACGAGGGCATGGCGAGCTAGATCAATAAACTGGGTCTCATACTGGATGACCGTCATAGGCCCCTGCTGGAGGCGCTCAAATTGCCTCCGGTAAGCATCCCTCTGAGTACTGGGAAGAAACTTCTCTAGAAACAACTTTGAAAACTGATCCTAAGTCAAAGGCGGTGACCCTGCTGGTCTGGCTAAACAGTAATCCCTCCACCAAGTCTTGGCAGATCCAGATAGACAAAAAGTTGTAAAATCAACTCCATTAGACTTCACAATGCTCATGTTCCAAAGAACCTCGTGGCAGCTATGCAAGAAATCCTGGGGGTCCTCAGAAGAAGCTTCGCTGAATGCAGCAGTGAAGAGCTTGGTGAACCTGTCCAGCCTCCAAAAAACATCTACGGACATAGCCGCTCCATCACTGGCCTGTGTCCCCGGCTGAACTGCCGCAACTGTCTGAACCGGTGTAATTTGAGTCTGAGGAGCTACCTGCTCCTGAGTGCGTGCGGCAGGAGTTTTGGCCCCTCCTCCAGCCTGGGAAGTGGCTGGTGCTATTGGGAGCAATCCTGCTCTGGTGACACTCTCCATGAGGCCAACCAACCAGACCAAGGTGTTCTGAAGAATTGAGGTAGCAATAAACCCCTCTGGGACTTGAGCTGGGCCTACCAAAACTGTCTGGGCTTGGGTCGGAACCTCCTCATCAAGTCAACCTGAGGGTCTGCCACTGGTGTTGCTGCTGAGGGCTGGGCTCTTCCCCTGCCTCGGCCCCTAGCATGGCCACGTCCTCTGCCCCTAGCAGGAGCTGCCTGGGGCTCGGACTGCTGATCGGTGGATGAGGAAGCGTGTGTTCTCGCAATCTATGAAGGAACATAGTAGAAATTCAATCAGCATTGAGAAACCAAATCGCACGACAAGAAAGAACAAATGAGAGATTTTTTCTAACTCAATAGATTCTGGGGAACAAGTACAGACGTCTCCGTACCTACCCCTCAGACTCTACTAAGTTTGTCCATGAGTTGTGAGACCTATGTAACCTAGAGCTCTGATACCAACTTGTCACGACCCGAATTTTCCACCATCGGGATCATGATGGCGCCTACTCGTGGTAGCTAGGCGAGCCTATTCAATTACCTTTCCATTACTAAACAATTTTTTTTAACACAATGGTCTGAAAGAAATATATAAGTTGTTTGTCTCGAAAACAATGAGGCAACAGTCTAAAAGAGAAGATAAAGAAGAGACGTCGGGCCTGCAGATGCCTGCAAGGCTATCTCAGTCTCGTGAAAATGAAAACCTGCTCCCGCACTAATGCTGCTGCTGCTCCTCGAAACTTGGACCTGTGCAAAAATGCACAGAAGTGTAGCATCAGCACAACCGACCCCATGAGCTAGTAATTGTCTATCCTAACCCCGACGAAGTAGTGACGAGGCTAGACTGGATACCACATTAACCTGTTTAGTTATAAATATACAGTGGCATATCAAATACAAGGCAATTAACAACATGGGAGGGGAAACATGTTATGGGGAGATACAATATTAACAGCAATCCCAGGTAACAAAATTAAAGCAGCTTAGGTTTACAATGAACAAGGAATCAACACTCAATACAAACACATGGTATCAATAACTGTTGCGGCATGCAACTCGCTCCATAATTACACTTGATGCGGCGCACAACCCGATCCACAAATACCACTATTCTGGCGTGCAACCCGACCCATGTCATTTATCATTTATCAATGTTGTGGCGCGTAACCCGATCCTCAATATCATTGTTGTGGCGCGCAACCCGCTCCTCAATGTCATTGTTGCGATGTGCAATCTGCTCCTCAATATCATTTAATAGTTTGGTTCCCCAAATAACATTCACAATTAAGGGACATAAAAATAAGCAAATATTTGACAAAATCCTCGGCAAGGGAAAGAATCCAACAAGTTCAACCAAACGTCCCGGCAAGGGAATAATCCACAACGCTTTCTTTTTCTTACTTTTCTTATCTTATAATTCACTCTACCATTTTGAGCCAATGCTCTAAAGAATCTAGTCATTTCATATACTTTCAATATTCGAATCACAATTTGAGCCAATGCTCCAAGGAATCAAATAATTATTTTACCGTTCACATGTTATTCACAACATATAGAATTTATCCAATAAACATGGAGTTCACAACCAAGTCATGGTAATCACATTATAAGGACTCACGATCATGCTAGACACCGATGTATAGATACTCGTCACCATGCCTATACATCGTACTCGATCACATAGCAATTAGCAACAAGACTCAACTCCTATTCCCTAAAGCTAGGGTTAAACCAAACACTTACCTCAAAGCCTTGAAATCCACTTAATCCTCAACTATCGCTTTACCTCGTGGTTCCACCTCCAATTCCCTCGAATCTAATCACAAATTGTTCAATTACTTTAATAAACACTATATGAATCAATTTGAATGCATAAAAATGATTTTCCCAAGTTTTTCCCAAAAATTCCAAAAATGCCCCCGGGCCCACATGGTCAAAACCCGAGGTTTGGATCAAAACCCAGTTACCCATTCCCCTATGAACTCAAATATGTAATTTGTTTTGAAATCGGACCTCAAATTGAGGTCCAACTCCCCAATTTATAGAAAATCTAGGTTATACCCAAAAACCCCAATTTCACCCATGAAAATCCTTGATTTCAAGTGGAAAACATGTTTAATGATGTTAAAGATTGAATGAATCGAGTAAAAATCAACTTACAAGTAATTTGGGATGAAGTTTGCTCTTGAAAAATCGCCTATAGTGTTAGGGTTTTGAAAGAATGGTGAAAAGTGATGAAAATTCGACTAAGTACAAAATTTGCTGGGCCTCGGATGTGGGAAATGCAAACATTAGTTCGCATTTGCGAACAATGCAGGCCTGGGAATTGCGATTCGCATTTACGAACTCAGGTCTGGAGGCCAGCTTTCGCATTTGCGGCCTTTCCATCGCATTTCCGGTGGCCACCCTTCACATTTGTGAGAAAATGGGTCGCATTTGTGACCCTATGCCCAGAACCCAGGCTTCGCTTTTGCGAACAATTGATCGCATTTGCGATCTAGCCCAGCCTTCCCCCTTCTTCGCATTTGCGATGGGGAATTCGCAATTGCGACTCTCGCATTTGCGAGAATATTTCCGCAAATGCGAGAATACCAGACCTGAACTGCAATTTTTTTTTCAAAGTTAAAAAATGCAACTCGGTACCTATCCAAAATATACCCGAGCCCTCGGGGCTCCAAACTATACATGCACACAACCTCAAAAACATCCTACGGACTTACTAGTGCGATCAAATTGCCAAAATAACATCATTTACATAGAATCAAGCCTCAAAACACATTATTTTTCTTCTAAACATCACAAACTTTCAAACTTGGAACTTATAGTCCGAAACACGTCAAATGACGTTCGATTTCGACCAACCTTCAAAGAAAGCGTTTAAACAATATATAAGACTTGTACCGGGCGTCGGAACCAAAATACGAGCCCGATACCTCAGTCTTTTGATCAATTTTCATCTCCATTTTCCTTAATAATTTTAGAAAAATAATTTAACAAAAAAATTCTTTCCTCGGGCTCTAGACCTCAGAATTCGACTTCGGGCACATGCTCGAGTCCCATATTTTTCTACGGATCTTCCGAGACCGTCCAATCTCGGGTCCGAGTCCGTTTACCAAAAATGTTGACCAAAGTCAACTTTAATTATCTTAATATCAAAATTCTTCAAATTTTTCACAGAATTCACATATTTCAACATAAAAGCTTTTCGGCTATACGCACAGACTGCGCACGCAAATCGAGGCAACTAAAAATTAGTTTTCAAGGCCTTAGAAGCACGGAATGAATGAGGAAATAGGTGATGACCCTTTGGGTCGTCACATTAAGAAAGGCGTATATATTCAACTTGAATGGCTGTTGTTGGACCAAATATAAGTCACGTGTTTGTTCAAAGTGAACTTTATTCCGGTGACTTATTTGCATACATTTATCTTGACTTAGATGTAAAACTCTCATTTTTATCGTAGGATTCTTGACTCTGACATGGAGTTTTCGATCCTTTTTATGTATGTATAGTATATGCACTTTTGAAGAACTCATTCAACACTGTTTGAAGTATTTATGCTTGATATGAGCAATACAACTAACTGAGTTGGGCTGGTAAATTATATCGGAATACTCTTAGGAATTCTTTCTCCCAAGGCAATCAATTGTTTGTATCACTTCTTATAATGTAAGGTTAAATTGACTAATCTTCAAGTATAAGTAATTTTCCTCGCATTTGAGTTTTGACGTATGAGAACTCAAATGCTGGAATCATAATTTGACAATCCGCAGTTTAATAGTCCTAGTAGGATAGTTAGTTTCGATATTGATGGACTTTAAATGGTCCAGTTCCAACATAGGGATGGTACTGAAGCTCTTTTTATCAAATATCTTTTACTCTGGTCGGGAACTATGGAGGTTCCAAAATGTTGTCGAGGATCATGCCATATATTGATTTGATTTCATACTGACTTTGATGAGGTTTTGATTTAAAGCCTTATTACCGGAGTAATTTTCACTACTTTCTTTATAAATTTCTCGCATCATATATTTTGTTTGTTTGGTACATGTGGCATTTTAGCTTTTGGAGCCTTGAATATTCTCAAATATTATTTATGAGACGCACTCAGCGTTATCGAGAGCATGCTTGTCTTTGGGTAAAGTTACATTCTGCAAGTAATGAATTAATTTATTATGCCAATTCCAAATTAAATTAGTCAGGCTTACCTTATTTTCATTCTAATTGATGATAGATCAAGGATCACCCAAATAAGAGATGGATCAATCCCGAGACAGTTTGATCCGGAAATAATATTTCTCAATAAGTGCCTGGCGTTGCTTTCAGAGTCAGTGATATCAGCAGTAGATCCGAGACTAGTACATATAGCTCTATTTTCTTGGGCTGCATAGTTTTCTTAGATTTGGTCAATCGTTAAATCAATACTTTTGCTCTAAGTCCCCAAGCTAATTTAAGCCGTGTAGAATATGCTTCATACTCGGCTTTGTTGTTAGTAATAAAATAAATTTCCTGAATTCTAACTACTTTTCCTGATAGACATTAAGCATTGTCCCTAACTCGGAAAATTTAGTACTTGTGGACCTAATTGTGTAGATGGTCCAAATTCCGAGAATTATCCCAGAAATAACATGTTCGGGTAATATGTTCAAGCTAAGATTAATTATGAAATCTGTTTAATTTTTAATTTTATAGTCATACGTGGTTGATAAACAATATCATATTCACTTAGTTTGACTACTCATTTACCTAGCCTTCCTGACAGTTTATGTCTATGCAAAATATTACGTAATAAAAATATAGTGACTATGGGAATTGAATGACATTGAAACTAAAGCCTTAGATTTAGGACAACTACAATTAATGCCAACTTATCAAAATGTTGATATGTAGTTTTTGCATCCAAGAGCATTCTATAATAGATAGGAGAATGTATACCTTTATCTTCTTGTATTAAATTTTCATTTGCCGAGACATCTAAGACAATTAGTGTACCGGCAGTCATCTTTCTCCTCGGAATTTCGAAAGTGATGATGCGTTGTTGTTAGATAGCAAGTTCGAATGATTCAACTTTTCAGACTAAACCGATCTTTCAAAGTTCTGTAACTGTATCTTTTATTATTTGACTCTAGTTTCTTCTTTTACTGGACCAGATTATTCCACAGGTCAATATTGAGCATATAAACCTTTACCTCCGGTGGTATACCTGTTATGTTAGCATGGAGGCAAAGCAATTTTTGTTAACATGTAAAAATTAATTTTAAATTTGGTGTCGAGTCACGACCAACGTAAACCTTCCTATTTGGAAGTCAATGATAATTTCTAGTTCTTCAGCATTTGACCTCGTGGCTTCTGATTCTTTCGATTCAATGATTGCTTCGGAAAATATTTGTATAATTATCCAAGGTTATAATGAACTTTCCTTCCTCGTGATATATTCCATCCCGCAGCTATCTCTTCTTTTTCAGTTGTTAGGTGTGGTATCTTTGTAAGCAATCCCGTGGGTGTTTTACCCATTTTCCTCCTACTCTTCATTCTTTTCCTATAAAATTTTACAATTTAGCAAGGTAATTCCTTACCTATTTGGGTAGAACTGGATCTTTACCAGCCCGTAAAGAAAATATCATATCTATTTGCCCCTACCTGTTTCTTAGATTTTTTGTGTTTAGATTCGGATGGCCCAATAATCACATCTGTTTGATCTTCTGGCCTATTTTTGGAAATCTTATTAGTATCTATTTGATTTACCGTGTCTTCTTCTGTTTAAATCTCGGTGTTTCAATGGTTATGCATATCATTCTTGTAGGATAGGAATTCTCGAAGGTGTTCTACCCGCTCGTTTTCTTCCTTGGTCTATTTCTGTAAGGTTAGAACTAAATTTTGCAAATTAAAATTATCTGGAGTATTTGAACCTCCTGTTCCGGAACTGTTTCATACAGATTCGTTATAATCAGTTCTGGTACTGATAGTTTCGGTACCAATATATCGATGTACATTCTCCATTTTTCTCTGCTTGTTGCTTACATATCATTATCATGGCTACTTTTCCCTTTTTATTTTGGATGGTAAAGCCATCTCCAACTTGTTTGTCCTCAACTGTGTTGATTGGCAAGTTTCGGCCATGATGAAGGTTTAAATTGAAAACAAGCAAATATTAACAAAAATTATTAGTATCTTTGGATGAATAGCAAATTTTCTTGAGTTTCCGGTAACAGAACCAAACTGTTTAACCGAAAAAATAGTTTTCAAGGTCAAAGCAATAATTTTATATGACAAGCCACAAGCAACCGATTCAATCTGAAAGATATTAAATTTTGTTAATACAACATGGTAGAGAAGGGAAAAATAAATTCAATGACATATAATATAATAAAAATAAAGCAAAGAAGAAAGAATTCTTATTGAATGATCCTTGATAGGATATTGAGCCGAACAGAGCTTGAACGGCCGAACGATGGCTAAATTGAGAGCAATATGCTATAAATTACAATGTATAGAATTGTAGAGAAGAAAATTAAATTCCCTTGACGGTGGTAAAAGTATATCTATTTACAGGGTTAAATATAAGTAACCATTCTCCTTGAATTATGGGTCCATTAGGAGCATTTACTCAATTCATCCATTACTTTTGGAAGTCTTATAACAACTGTATAAATACTGGAATTCCGTAACTGGTGAGTTAATTCCGTAATTGATGAATTAATTCCATAATTGATGAGTTAATTTCGTAACTGATGAGTCAATCTCGTGACTATTGAGTCAATCCCGTCCCTGTTGAGTCAATCTCGTGCCTGTTGAGTCAATCCCGTATCTGTTGAGTCAAACTCGTGCCTGTAGAGTCAATCTTGAATTGATTGCCTTGTTCTGATCGTTACAATCATTTATTGCATTTATTGTACGTTACATAATTGATTTGTAACAGATGGAGCAATGATGATAAATTCCATATAATCTGGGATTAATTTATTCTTTCCTCATGAGATATTCTCCCGCACCTGATCTGGCTATTTCATGATGATTATTTCCGAGGCTAACAGGTACGGTACGAGTATGTTCGGTCCCGGGGGTGTTTCACATATCATCTTTACATGTCATTCTTCACTTTTTTGCAAACTTTGCTGACACGTATCGCCATTTAATAGACCCATATGGCGAGTCTAATTTTCACCGATACAAATACTAGTTTCGTCTCATATTTAAAAGAGCCGAAGTCCGTTCAAGTCGGTCGTCTTTGTTTCCTACTCTAGGCATTTAAGAGGTATCTCTGCTCTTCTTTTTATTTGTTTTGCTTCTTCTATTTTCTTTCTTCCTCTTGTTTTCATAACGTGCTTGACCAATTTTTTTGGTTTATATCATTTACTAGTTTTGGTTCCATCAGTGTTTAGGCTAGACTTTAGTGATAAGTTAACTTTAGTTGCCCTTAAAACTTGCTAAAAATATTTAATTTATTAGTGGTTTTGGACATTCCTTTGCATGTCTAGCTTAATTAATTCATGGCATAATCATTTCAATTGCATGTTAATTAGTTTAATTTCATGATTTGTTAGTTTAATCAGTTTTGAGTTATTTAGGTATTAGAACAAGCTGTTTGCTAAATGGTTTGGTTTTTCGCCTTAGTGCTTCTATCTTGATCCGTATGGTGCTTGCTATAGTTCGTTTATCATTAACTAAAGTTTAAGGGGACGTTTGGTTTGGAAATGGGTAGTTGAGTCTATTGTTTGAACTTGTTTTCTCTTTTGGGGTAGTTATTTGTAATTAACAAAAGCTAAAGGGGTCAAAAGAATTTCGAAAATTAGGGAATCTGAGCTGTTTGTTTGGGGAAGTCTTTATAAGGGACTAAAGTGTAAGGCCCCGTAAATAAATTTTTGGTCTCAAAACTTAGTAACTCGGAGTGTCGACTCCGTATATGTGTTAGGAATGGGTAGAATTCTTCCTCGCCCCGGTTCGGACCCTTGGTAGTGATCTAAGCCTTTAAAAATCAAAAGAATCAATTTTTCCAGAAATTGTCAAAAATGCGGTCCAGAATGCGGTCGCAGATCAGCTATGCGGACCACATTCTTACCGCAGAGTGAAGCAGAGAGTTGGCCTAAGTTGATGTCAAAAATACGGTCCATTATGCGACCGCGTAATCGATATGCGGACCGCATTCCTACCGCAGAGTGAAGCAGAGAATTGGTCTAAGTTGATGTCAAAAATGCGGTCCATTATGCGACCGCATAATCGATATGCGGACCGCATTCCTGCCGCATAGTGAATCAGAGAGTTGGTCTAAAGTGATGTTGAAAATGCGATCCATTCTGCGATCGCAGAATCGAAATGCGAACCGCATTTCCACCGCATACCCAGGCAGAGATGTTCAGTGATTAGGGTCAGTTCTGCGGTCCAATATGCGGACCGCATTTCGATTCTGCGATCGCAGAATGGACCGCAGATCTCACCCGGGCTTCTATTTTCTAAAATTTAAAACCCGACCCCCTTTCTAATATAACGTCCTAACCCCTCATTTTAACCATTTTTCTGAACAAAATAAGAGAGAGGGAGGAGGGGTTCTTAAGAGAAAAGCTAATCTTCTTCAAAATTGTTACTCAAATTACTTGGCCCGAAAAATTTTAAAGCAAGTGTTTTCATCTCCATTTCTACAGGTAAAATCCCTAACCCTTTTTCCTTGATTTCCAGATTTTTAAGCTAAGGGAGGGAGTCTCTTGATTCTTGAAATAATGGGTGGAAACTCACATACATGTCTTTCAAAATCTAAAATTTAGTAAGGGGAATTGGGTAGAAGTAAGGGGCTGTGCTCGATAACCTAAATGTGTTCGGGTAATAATTGTGAATTTCAAATTCTAAGAAATATGTGTTAATTTGTAAACTAGATTGACGTGGCTAGATTTCTTGGTGACTGATAATAGGAGTTTAAAAAGGGAATTCGACTCCAGGTATGTATGGCTAACCTTGACCTTGTAAAATCGCCTTATTGGTGTCCAAATGTTTGGTATGTGACATTCACGTGGGTAAATTGTAAAATTCGTGTGATTTGCATGGTTGTGATTATGATATGTGGTATTATATGAGAAACAGATAACGTATGAAATTGTAAGTGATGCAACCGGAATAATTGTGATATTAACATCTATGGCTTATCGTGGGCAAGTATTGCTGTAACGTGAAACACTTGTGAATTGTGGAATATGACGGAAATAGTATTGATGGTTATGGAAACACTTGTAAATTATAGTGAGTACTCATTAAGGAGTGTTATTATGATCTTTGTGAATTGTTCATTGTTGATTGTTGTAATTGTTTGTGAATTGAAAATGTACGGTGGGATCGGGTTGCGCGCCGCAACACGAAGTAATAAGGTGCAGGTTGTGGTGACAAGGGTTGCCGAGGTAATAAGGGTGGAAAATGATCTAAATCACTGTTGAAATGAAAATATGAGCAAAAATGTGAAATCTATCGATGTGGAAATGTGGAAGGGAAACAGGAGAGTTTGTAAAACTTGTTTGGCTTGATTGTTCTTTCTTTATGGAAATTGATTGTTGTTT
>MU778865.1:172745-192546 GCA_026770625.1 Nicotiana glauca
GAATTGGTAATTTCACTAATTATTATGTATGTATGATTTGAAAAAGGGTGATCTAAAATTTATTTATATGGCTGGTTCTTGGAATACCGAATAAGGAAAACAAGGGGTGGCTCATGGGTTAGGAAAGGCACCCAGGTCCGCTTGACTGGAGACACCCGGTCGAGCGCTGGTCATGTCCCTCGAGTTTGGGGCGTGACATAAAGTGCATTAAAAAACCAGAGTTCAGATCAGATTGGGGTTAAAAGGGGTGATTTCCAAAAGCTAAAGGGTAGGAAATACAAAGAACTATCTAGAAATAGAGATAAGTGTATGACCCGCCACATCATCATGCCACATAGGCGCCATTTGGCATATATTAATGCCATGTGGAAGCTTATATAGGAAGAAAGCTAGCATTTGTGAGAAGATTCTTGAGAAGTATGGACATTTCCTTAGGAAGAACCTAGATCTTTATGGATTTGCTAGGAAAGTCTTTGGAATCTTATAGGCTTGTAGAGAATTCTAGAGAAAGACCTTATCTTGTAAATATCAAGGACTTGTGTAATAATTAATATTTACACACTAGCCCCTAAGAGACTAGTATATAAAGGGGGCCATTCATTTGTAATTCATCAAGCAAAACAATTCAAGTTCTCTCTAATACAAATCTTCCTTTAACAATTCTCTTGTTTTCTTTCTTCCATTCTCTTAGCGATCTTGAGTGTAGTAAGGCTGACTTGGCATAGCAAGAACGTGAGAAAGTTGCATAGGATCGTTAGCGAGTTGTCAAGTGCCTCACGTGTACTTAGTTAATAACTAGGGACGTGACAACGTGGTATCAGAGCGAAGGTTTCAACTAAGGTAATGGCGAACGACAGAGAAATGAACTCTGCCAACACCCAAGCCAACGCCATCCAGGATGCTGCTGGCAAGAGCGGTCATGGCAAAAAGAGGAATGCCACCAATAAGGGACAATAGGTGCCACCCGAGGTTGTGTCAAACGAAGAGCTTACATCACAAGAACCATCTACCACTGAGGCGAGTGAGGATGAAGTGGAGGTCCTGCCCGAGGACGTCTCGCTCGGTAAAGAGTGGGTGATGAAGATGAACGTGGGGATGGACACTGTGGAGATCTTTAGCCAATGTTTGGGGAAGGTGGAAGGCACCCTTAGCGTTCTTGAGGGGAAAACTCTTGAAGAGATTGAGAGTATCCGAAATAACTTGGAGGGACGTACACTGTCCGAGATCGAACTAAGGCAAACCATCACTGCCTTAGAGTGCTGACTCATATAGGCTTTTAGTACTATCAATTCTTTGAAGGCAAAGATAGATTCACTCGAGGAGCATCTTAATGCTGGTGTGACCGAGGCATCCAGCAATGTTGTGGTGACGAGAGAGGTGAAGATCGAGAATCCTAAACCACCGGTGTTCAAAGGTGTTCGTGATGCACAAGAAGTGGAAAAATTCCTTTGGCACTTGGAGAACTACTTCAGGCACGGCAAAGTGAGGGACGACGAGGCCAAGATCAACACTGCGGTATTGTACCTCTCCGAGACTGCCATGCTTTGGTGGAGAAGGAAGATGGCCGATGCGGATAAAGGTCTATGTGCTATTAGCACATAGGATCAGTTCAAAGCCGAGTTCAAGCGACAGTACTTTCCAAACAATATCTTGTACGAGGCAAGGCGTAAGCTTAGGGAACTGAAGCAAACAGGGATCATACGTAACTATGTCAAAGAGTTCACTACCTTTATGCTTCAAATCCCCAACCTAACCAATGATGACTTGTTATTCCACTTCATGGATGGGTTGCTAAATTGGGCTAAGCAGGAATTGCAACGCCGACAAGTCACTAATATAGACCTAGCCGTAGTGGATGCTGAATCATTGATGGATTTCAGGCATGATAAGCACGAAAAAGGCAATGTCAAGGAGTCAAAGGTTAAAAATGTCAAAGGTGGGGGAGATCGTGGCAAAGGCAAGGAGATACATCAACAATACTCCAAGACTCAAGATTCCAAAAAGTCGAGTGGTGTCAGGGCAACACCGAGAAAAAGGCAAAGGCCGAGAAGAAGGGATGATACATATGCCGAGGGCCGCACGGCTTCAGGAATTGTCTCGACGTAAAGAGCCTCAGCTCTATAGTCCGTGAACGAAAGGAGCAGCCGCAAGGAGAGAGTTCGGGAACCGCACAGCTGGGTATGATCGGATTATGTAGTGCCATCATAAAGCAAGTTATTAAACTTACGGAGAGTGGCAATTAGTACGTGGATCTCACCATCAACAACAAGCCCGCTCGTGCAATGGTAGATACTGGAGCAACTCACAATTTCGTGACAGAGGCTATCGCAAAGAGACTAGAATTGAAGCTTGCCCCAACCAACTCTCGCATCAAGACCGTGAATGCCAAGGTACAAAATGCTCGTAGGGTAGCTAATGGAGTAGTTATTGGGAATTGGAAAGGTATGAAAAACTTTACCGTAACCGCTATGGATATCTTTGACATCATACTGGGGCAAGAGTTCTTTAGACATTTTCATACTTTGAACGACCCCTACCTCCAACGTCTCTTGGTAATGGAGCGAGAAGGAGCTTGCATGGTACCTACAATGACTATGCCACACGGACCAAGCACAAATCTCAGCTGTGCAGGTTGTCAAGGGGTCCAAAAGGGGGAGCCAACATTCGTGGAAACCATTGCAAGTCTAGAGGAAGACAAAAGTTTTCAAGAGAGATTGTCGCCTTGCATAGAGAAGTTGCTTGAGGAAAACAAAGATGTCATGCCCAAGGAGTTGCCTAAGCACTTGTCACCTAGGTGAGAGGTGGACCACTAGATTGAGTTGGAGCCAGGGGATAAGCCACCTGCATTTGCCCCATATCTTATGGCACCACCCGAACTAGAGGAGCTCAAGAAACAATTGAATGAGTTGCTAGATGCAGGTCACATTCGCCCATCAAAGGCATTTTTCGACGCACCAATATTGTTCCAGAGGAAGAAGGATGGATCACTGCGCTTGTGCATAGACTACCGAGCACTTAATAAGGTTACAGTGAAGAATAAGTACCCGATCCCACTCATTGCTCACTTGTTCGATAGACTTGAGCAAGCCAAGTACTTTACCAAGGCGGGTCTTCGAAAGGGCTATTACCAGGTTCGCATTGCTGAAGGGGATGAGCCAAAGACAGCATGTGTGACAAGATATGGAGCCTTTGATTGGTTGGTGATGCCCTTTGAGTGGTTGGTGTTCGATAGACTTGAGCAGCACGTACGAGGCTAAGGTACGTGTTATCCAGGAGTGGGAGGCACCTACAAAGGTAAATGAGTTGAGATCCTTCCTTGACCTTGTTAACTACTATCATCGATTCATCAGTGGCTACTCAGCAAAGGCTGCACCATTGACTGAGTTGCTAAAGAAGAATAAGCCATGGGTTTGGACGAAGCATTGTCAAAAGGCGTTTGAATGCCTTAAGGCAGCTGTAACAGAGGAACCAATCTTAGCGTTACCTGACTTTGCCAAGACATTTGAGGTGCACACAGATGCCTCAAACTTTGCCATTGGGGGTGTCCTAATACAGGATAAACATCACATAGCGTTTGACATTCGAATGTTAAATGAGACAGAGCGAAGTTACACGGTGCAAGAGAAGGAAATGACTGTCATTGTGCATTGCGTTCGCACATAGCGACATTATCTGCTCAGTTCAAGGTTCGTGGTCAAGACCAACAAGGTGGCTACTAGCTACTTTCAGATGCAGAAGAAGCTCACACCAAAACATGCTAGATGGAGAGACTTCTTGGCTGAGTTTGATTATGAGCTAGAGTACAAGCCGGGCAAATGTAATGTTGTAGCTGATGCCTTCAGTCGGAAAGCTGAGCTTGATGCCATCACTTCAGCAACTTGGGGCATTCGTGAGGTTATAAAATAAGGCATGCAACATGATCCGCCAGCCAAACAACATATCGAGATAGCCAACCAGGGCAAGATGAGACATTTTTGGGTAGAAGACGGCCTATTGCTTACCATGGGTCGGCGGGTCTACGTACCTAAGTTTGGAGACATTAGACGTCGGATCATAAGGGAGAGTCATGATACAATGTGGGCTGGTCATCCAAGCCAACGTCGCACTAGGGAATTAGTTGAGTCAGTCTACTATTGGCCATGCATGCGAGATTATATAGAATGTTATGTGCAGACTTGTCTCGTATGTCAGCAGGACAAGGTTGAGCAACAACAGCCCGGGGGACTTTTGGAGCCACTACCAAATGCAGAGCGTCCATGGGAGAGCGTGACTATGGACTTTATCACTTGCCTACCAAAGTCCGACGATTATGGTGGTCGTCGATAGATTTTCCAAATATGCCACCTTCATGCCCGCCTCACCAGGCTGCACAGCCAAGGAAGCCGCCAAGCTATTCTTTAAGAACGTGGTGAAGTATTGGGTCTTACCAAGGCATATAATCAGTATTCGACATCCTTGGCATGGAGTTGCACTTTTCTACTAGTTTCCACCCACAGACGGATGGACAAACGGAACAAGTCAATGCCTTACTAGAATGCTACTTGAGGCATTATGTAAGCACACATTAGAAAGATTGGTCAAGGCTCCTAAACATCGCCAAATTCTCTTATAACTTGTAGCGGTGTGAGTCCACGGGGCGGACACCATTTGAGCTAGCCACAGGCCAACAACCACAAACTCCACATTCATTACAAGCTGCATTTGAGGGAAAGAGTTATAGGGCTTATCATATGGCCAAAGACGGGATAAGGCGGCTAAGAAGATAAAGAAGTTTGCAGACCGTAAACAGCGTCCCACGGACTATAGAGTTGGGGACTTGGTCATGGTGATGTTTAACCCAAGACAATTCAAGGCACTACGGGGCATGCATCAAATTTTGATTCGCAAGTATGAGGGGCCATTTGAAATCGTCGTCAAGGTAGGCAAGATCTCATACAAGCTTGACATGCCATCGTATCTTAAGATCTACCCTGTCTTCCATACCAGCATGCTTAAGCCATATCATGAAGATAAGGATGATCGGAGTAGGGGACAATCAAGTCGATCACCAACGACTATCACTGCCTCGCATGATCAGGAGATTGAGGCTATCATAGATTACCAGGCCAGGCGAAAACAAGGGCAAAAAGCCACCGCTAGGTTCCTCATCCATTGGAAAGGGCAATAACCGGAGGAGGCCACTTGGGAACGATATGAGGACTTGTTTCAATTTAAAGATAAGATCCGAGAGTTTATGCAGCAGCATTGCGCCATGATTATCGCAATATTAGGTGGGGGAGAATGTGATGACCCGCCATGCCATCATGCCATATTGGCATCATTTGGCATATATTAATGCCATGTGGAAACTTACATAAGAAGAAGGCTAGCATTTGTGGTAAGATTCTAGAGAAGTATGGACATTTCCTTAGGAAGAACCTAGATCTTTATGGATTTGCTAGGAAAGTCCTTGGAATCTTATAGGCTTGTAGAGAATTCTAGAGAAACCCTTATCTTGTAAATATCAAGAACTTGTGTAATAATTAGTATTTACACACTAGCCCCTAGGAGACTAGTATATAAAGGGGGCCATTCATTTGTAATTCATCAAGCAAAACAATTCATGTTCTCTCTAATACAAAGCTTCATTTAACAATTCTCTTGTGTTCTTTCTTCCATTCTCTTAGCGATATTGAGTGTAGTAAGGCCGAATTGGCATAGCAAGAACATGAGCAAGTTGTGCAAGATCGTGAGAGAGTTGTCAAGTGCCACACGTGTACTTAGTTAATAACTAAGGACGTGACAACGTGGTATCAGAGCGAAGGTTTCAACTAAGAGAATGGCAAACTATGGAGAAAATAACTCTGCCAACACCCAAGAAAATGTCATCCAAGATGCTGCTGGCAAGAGCTGTCATGGCAAAAAGAGGAATACTACCAATAAGAGACAAGAGGTGCCACCCGAGGTTATGTCAAATAAAGAGCTTACATCCCAAGAACCATCTACCACTAAGGTGAGTGAAGATGAAGTGGAGGTCCTGCCCGAGGACGTCTTGCTAGGTAAAGAATGAGTGATAAAGATGAACGCGGTGATAGACGTTGTGGAGATTTCTGGCCAACGCATGGGAAAGGTGGAAGGCACCCTTAGCGTTCTTGAGGGGAACACTCTTGAAGAGATTGAGAGTATCCGAAATGACATGGAGGGACGTACACAGACCGAGATGGAACTAAGGCAAACCATCACCGCCTAAGAGTGCAGACTCATAGAGTCTTTGAGTACTATCAATGCTATGAAGGCAAAGATAGATTCACTCGAGGAACATATTAATGCTGGTGTGACCGAGGCAGCCAACAATGTTGTGGTGACGAGAGAGGTGAAGATCGAGGATCCCAAACCACTGGTGTTCAAAGGTGTTCGTGATGCATATGAAGTGGAAGAATTCCTTTGGCACTTGGAGAACTACTTCAGGCACGGCAAAGTGAGGGACGACGAGGCAAAGATCAAAACTGCGATATTGTACCTCTCGAGACTGCCATGCTTTGGTGGAGAAGGAAGATGGGCGATGTGGATAAAGGTCTATGTGCTATTAGCACATAGGATTAGTTCAAAGGCGAGTTCAAGCGACAGTTCTTTCCAAACAATGTCTTGTACGAGTCAAGGCGCAAGCTTAGGGAATTGCAGCAAACAGGGAGCATACGTAACTATGTCAAAGAGTTCACTACCTTTATGCTTCGAATCCCCAACCGAACCAATAATGACTTGATATTCCACTTCATGGACGGGTTGCAAAATTGGGCTAAGCAGGAATTGCAACGCCGACAAGTCACTAATATTGACCAAGCCATAGTGGAGGCCTAATTATTAATAGATTTAAGGCATGACAAGCATGACTAGGGCAATGGCAAGGAGTCAAAGGTTAAAAATCTCAAAGGTGGGGGAGATCGTGGCAAAGGCAATGAGATACATCAACAATACTCCAAGACTCAAGATTCCAAAAAGTTAAGCGGTCGTCAGGGCTACACCGAGAAGAAGGCACAGGCCAAAAAGAACGGATGATACATATGCAGAGGGCTGCACGGCTTCAGGAATTGTCCTGACCTAAAAGCCTCAGCGCCATAGTCCGTGAACGAAAGGAGCAGCCACAAAAACAGAGTTTGGAAACCGTACAGTTGGGTATGATCGGATTATGTGGTGCCATCACAAAGAAAGCTATCCAACTTACCAAGAGTGGCAATCAGTATGCGGATCTCACCATCAACAACAAGCCCGCTCGTGCAATGGTGGATACTGGAGCAACTCACAATTTCATAACTGAGGCTGCCGCAAAGAGACTAGAATTGAAGCTTGACCTCACCGACTCTCGTGTCAAGACCGTGAATGCCGAGGTACAAAATGCTCGTGGGGTAGCTAATGGAGTAGATGTCAAATTGGGAGATTGGAAAGGTATGAAAAACTTTACCGTAACCGCTATGGATAGCTTTGAAATCATATTGGGCCAAGAGTTCTTTAGACATTATCATACTTTTATCGACCCCTACCTCTAATGTCTCTTGGTTATGGAGCGAGAATGAGCTTGCATGGTACCTGCAATGACTATGCCACACGGACAGATCCAACCACAAATCTCAGCTATGCAGGTTGTCAAGGGGATCAAAAAGGGGGAGCCAACATTCGTGGCAACCGTTGCACGTCTAGAAGAAGACAAGAGTTTTCAAGAGACATTGCCTCCTTGCATAGATAAGTTTCTTGAGGAAAACAAAGATGTCATGCCCGAGGAGTTGCCTAAGCACTTGACGCCTAGGCAAGAAGTGGATCACAAGATTGAGTTGAAGTCAGGGCTAAGCCACCTGCATTTTCCCCATATCTTATGGCACCGCCCGAACTGGAGGAGCTCAAGAAAAAATTGAAAGAGTTTTTGGATGCTGGTCACATTCGCCCATCAAAGGCACCATTCGGCGCACCAGTATTGTTCCAAAAGAAGAAGGATGGATCGTTGCACTTATGTATAGACTACCGAGCACTTAATAATGTTACAGTGAAGAATAAGTACTGGATCCCGCTCATTGTTGACTTGTTCGATAGACGTGGGCAAGCCAAGTACTTTACCAAGGTGGATCCTCGAAAGAGCTACTACCAAGTTTGCATTGCTGAAGGGGATGAGACAAAGACAACATGTGTGACAAGATATGGAGCCTTTGAGTGGTTGGTGATTCCCTTTGGTCTAACCAATGCACCGGCCACATTTTGCACCCTTATGAACAAGATTTTTCATCCCTACCTTGATCAGTTCGTGGTAGTCTACCTAGATGACATAGTCATATTCAACAATACCTTGGAGGAACACATGGAGCACTTAAGGAAAGTTTTCCAAGTCTTGCGGGAGAACGAGCTATACATCAAGAGGGAAAAGTGTGAGTTTGCACAATCAAAGGTGCACTTCTTAGGCCATGTCATTAGCAATGGCGAGCTACGCATAGACGAGGCTAAGGTACCTGCTATCCAGGAGTGGGAGGCACCTATAAAGGTAACGGAGTTGAGATCCATCCTTGGCCTTATTAACTACTATCATCAATTCGTTAATGGCTACTCAGCAAAGGTTGCACCATTGACTGAGTTGCTAAAGAAGAATACGCCATGGATTTGGACGGAGCATTGTCAAAAAATGTTTGAATGCCTTAAGGCAGCTGAAATAGAGGAACCAGTCTTTGCGTTACCTGACTTTGCCAAGACATTTGAGGTGCAGACAGATGCCTTAGACTTCACCATTGGGTGTGTCCTAATGCAGGATAAACATCCCATAGAGTTTGAGATCCGGAAGTTAAATGAGACAGAGCGGAGTTACATGGTGAAAGAGAAGGAAATGACTGCCATTGTGCATTGCCTTTGTACATAGCGACATTATCTGCTCGGCTCAAGGTTTGTGGTCAAGACTGACAATGTGGCTACTAGCTACTTTCAGACGCAGAAGAAGCTCACATCAAAACAGGCTAGGTGGCAAGACTTCTTGGCTGAGTTTGATTATGTGCTAGAGTACAAGCCAGGCAAATGTAATGTTGTAGCTGATGCCTTCAGCCGGAAAGCCGAGCTTGATGCCATCACTTCAGCAACTTGGGACATTTGTGAGGCTATAAAAGAAGGCATGCAACATGATGCGCCAGCCAAAAAACTTATTGAGACAGCCAACCAGGGAAAGATGAGACATTTTTTGGTAGAAGACGGCCTATTAGTTACCATGGGTTGGCGGGTCTACGTGCCTACGTTTGGAGACATTATACGGCGGATCATAATGGAGAGTTATGATACAATGTGGGCAGGTCATCCATGCCAACGTCGCACTAGGCCTTAGTTGAGTTAGTCTACTATTGGCCAAGCATGCAAGATGATATAGAATGTTATGTGCAGACTTGTCTCGTATGTCAGCAGGACAAGGTTGAGCAACAACAGCCCTGGGGACTTTTGGAGTCACTACCAGTTGCAGAGGGTCCATGGAAGAGCGTGACTATGGACTTTATCACTTGCCTACCAAAGCCTGACTCACCATGCTGCACAGCCAAGGAAACCGCCAAGCTATTCTTTAAGAACGTCGTGAAGTATTGGGGCTTACAAAGGCTTATAATCAGTGATCGAGACCCCCGCTTTACTAAAAACTTTGGGAGAGAGTTATTCGACATCTTTGGCACGGAGCTGCACTTTTCTACTAGTTTCCACCCACAGACGGATGGACAAACGGAACGAGTCAATGCCTTACTAGTCTGCTACTTGATGCATTCTGTAATCGCACATTAGAAAGATTAGGCAAGGCTCCTAGACATCGCCCAATTCTCTTATAACTTGTAGCGGAGTGAGTCCACGGGGCGGACACCATTTGAGCTAGCCACAAGCCAACAACCACAAACTCCACATTCATTACCACCTGCATTCGAGGGAAAGAGTTATGAGGCTTATCATATGGCCAAAAATGGGAGGAACAGCTTGACACTGCTAAGTCCTACTTGGATAAAGCGGTTAAGAAGATGAAGAAGTTTGCAGACCGTAAACAGCGTCCCATGGACTATAGAGTTGGGGACATGGTCGTGGTGAAGTTTAACCCAAGACAATTCAAGGCACTACGGGCCATGCATCAGAATTTGATTCGCAAGTATGAGGGACCATTTAAAATCGTCACCAAGGTAGCAAGATCTCATACAAGCTTGACATGCCATCGTATCTTAAGATCTACCCTGTCTTCCATGCCAGCATGCTTAAGCCATATCATGAAGATAAGGATGATCGGAGTAGGGGACAATCAAGTTGGGCACCAATGACTATCAGTGCCTTGCATGATCGGGAGATTGAGGCTCATTGGAAAGGGAAATCACCGGAGGAGGCCGCTTGGGAACGATATGAGAACTTGTGGCAATTCAAAGATAAGATCCGAGAGTTTATGCAGCAGCATTGCGCTGTGGTCGTCGCAATATTAGGTGGGGGAGAGTGTGATGACCCGCCATATGATCATACCATATAGGCGGCATTTGGCATATATTAATGCCATGTGGAAGCTTACGTAAGAAGAAGGCTAGTATTTGTGAGAAGATTCTAGAGAAGTATGGACATTTCCTTAGGAATAACCTAGATCTTTATGGATTTGCTAGGAAAGTCCTTGGAATCTTCTAGGCTTGTAGAGAATTCTAGAGAAAACCCTTATCTTGTAAATATCAAGGACTATGTGTAATAATTAATATTTACACACTAGCCCCTAAGAGACTATTATATAAAGGGGACTATTCGTTTGTAATTCATCAAGCAAAACAATTCAAGTTCTCTCTAATACAAAGCTTCCTTTAACAATTCTCTTGTGTTCTTTCTTCCATTCTCTTAGCGATCTTGAGTGTATAAGGCTGACTTGGCATAGCAAGAACGTGAGCAAGTTGCGCAAGATCGTGAGCGAGTTTTCAAGTGCCGCATGTGTACTTAGTTAATAACTAAGGGTGTGACACAAGTGTCCATATTCAGTTATAAAAGATGCTTTTTTCCTGAAATTTAGGGGTGGCCTGCTTTCCCTCATTCTTAGGAGCATATGACAGATTTTATTCCATACATATATGGCCTATTCCCTCCGTTCCAATTTATGTGAACCTATTTGATTTGGCAAGAACTTTAAGAAAAAATAAAGACTTTTGGAATTTGTGGTCCTAAAGAGGTTAAAATGAGGTCCAGAGTATTTGTGTGGTTATAAAAACTTCTCATTAAGGGTAGAATTGGAAGTTTAAGCTAAATTATTTTCAAATTTAGAAAGGGTTCATTCTTTTTGGAACGGACCAAAAAGGAAATAGGTTCACATAAACAGGAACAGAGGGAGTATTATTTTTTCACACACACACTAATCATCTACATATTCCCTCACAAATATACATAATTCATTCTTTTGATTTTTTCATTTTTCTGCTCTCATACTACTTTCTTCTCCAAAAAGCCAGGGGCGGATCTAGCATGTCATATACGGGTTCCCGTGAACCCAGTAGCTTTTGTCCAAACAGTATAAATATGTTCTAAAAATTTATTAAATATCTATAAATATTTAAATGTGAACCGAGTTACTATTGGAAATTTAGTCGAAGTCGTTGCAGAAACCCATAAACATTAAATACTGGATCCACCTCTGGAAAAAGCAGTCTAGAAATTCACTTTAACAAGAAATAAAATGACGATTTAGGATCTTACTTGCTATTTCTACTGCTGTTTTTCCTGTTGCTGATTCTCCCCAGTTTTCAGAGACTTATTTTTCGTCTCCTTCTTTCTTTGTTGCTATTAAGGTATGTACTAATATTTTTAAATAATATAGTGGCTATTTGAATGTCATGATTGTCTTTTATCTTCTTTTTTCTTCTTCCCGAAGTGTTGTTATGTCTGTTTGGTTCATGAGTGTATGTTTGTTACTATCCTAATATGTGCATTAGATGCATCTTTTCACTTCATCCTAGTAGATCACTTGTTTGGCTAAGTCTATTTACTGATATTTGAATGTATGTTGCTTTGATTTAGTTTAAGTACTGAATGAAACACATGTTCAACTTAACTAATTTCGATGCTTGACTTTTGATTTTCCTGAACGTAGACACTTTGTGTATTGGCTAATTCTCATCTTTGAGTAATATCATAGGTTGAAATGAAATCTATATAGTTAGCAAAGTTTGAAAAGATATGGATTTCGTAGTTGTTAATTAATGTAAAACTCACGTATTTAAGCAGGTTAAATTTGTGATTTGATCTGAGTTATACAAGGTTAAGCAAGTGTGAGGCAGAAAGGGAATACTAATTTATGAGGTTTAGTGTTATATAGTTAGCTCTTATTGTAATATGCATCTAAGGCTATTATTATAATAATTTTGACGGATTCAGAGAAGATACGCAGATGTTGGATTTTGTATAATTTGATTTAACCATTCTTTGGTGGGGCGATTTGCAGCCGTACCCTATTTTTATGCCACCTTTTATCTTATACCCTATTTTGAAAAACTCTTGATTTGGTAACCAACTAACAAAAAATCGGTACTAGTATGACCATTATACCCATTCCAAAACATATAAAAGATGCATCAACCATATCCAGTTTCAAATTCCAGAGCCGTATCTCCTCCATCACTCCGTCTCTCCTAAGATCGCCTATCACAAACCAGATTTGAACCAGATTCAAATTCAAAATTACAAAATACATTGTAAGTATTCAAATTCATCTAATTTTGATTGATTGAAGTTGTTTCACGAACATCACTGATATGCTGAATTTGCATTCTAAATCTGTTTGACGTTCACTTATAACATTCTAATCCAACAAATATACTGAAATTGTTGGTTTATTTGCTAAACAAGCTAAAGTTATTTAGTTCATATCTAAAAACTTCATTAAAACGAGTTATATGAGTGTTATCATTGTTTATTTGCTAAACAAGCTGAAGTTATTTGGTTCATATTTAAAAAATTCAGAAAAACGAGCTGAAGTTTTCCTCCTACATTGGTTAAATATTAAACATAAATTAAAATTTCATATTACAAAAAACATAAGCATTAGTTGCTGATGATTTTTACGTAATCTGTAAAAACTTAAGCAATATGAGCTGATGAAGTTTTCCTCCTACACTAGGTAAAAAAAAACATAAATTAAAATTACATATTGCACAAAAAACTTCAGTATACGTGCTAAAGTTTTTTAGTTAATATTTAAAAATTTCAGCAGGCAGAGCAGAAATTTTTCAGTTAATCTTTAATACTTAAGCAAGAAGAGCTGAAGTTAATCATTTCCTCTACTATTTTTCGATTTTGAATAGAATTAATATTAGAAAAAACGCACAAAAAACTTGTAACAAAAACATAACATTTCACTAAACATTAAAACGATAAATTAACATAAATAACAAAATAACAAAAATAACAAAAAGAAAAGCTAATTGTCCTTATTATCATCGTCATCATCACTACCAGATGGACGAGCATCTTCATCAGCAAGATTATCAAATCTTGCATACATCACAAGCGTATCGAGCTTCTTGTTGATTTGTTCGAGCTCCATATCGTATTTGTCTATAAACTCATCCAGTTTCACCTCAAAGGCCTCTATAATGTCTTACTTGATTTCTTCTACTATTTTCCTGATGACATCATCCATTTCTCTCTTTTTTCGTATTTGATGTCTTCTAGTATATATTTGTTTGAGTGAATAAACTCTCAAAGTATAGCGTGCTTTTATAGGCGTAAAAAGCTTGTGCATAAGGGATGAACTTCATTAAAAATACTTAGTAAGTATTCTATTAACAATTCTATTTCATTTTCATTAGCAGCTTAAATCATAAATATCGAAATATTATAAGTTTTGTAAATCATTGCCAAACATCAATATTTATCTTTTAAATTCCCATGCCCGAAACTACCCACAACCTGTCTACGGAGCCTCTAAATACAATTGAAGAATAATATGGAAATGCCGGCAACAAGGCTCCGGCTATTCCTTATACAAATATCAAAACAAGATCCCAAAATAGAAGTGGCATGAGCCACATAGGGCCCCGAATGGAAAGGGGCTCGCCGAATCAGCTGACGGGAAGTGATGAGGAGCTACGGTCGGTGGACTGGAGTACCTGCTATGGAGCCACCTACAATCATAACACGAATGTAGCGCCCCCGGCAAAAGGGACGTCAGTACATTTGAATTGTACTAGTATGTATGAACAAACTTTGTCCCAAGTAAACTCAAATCATACACAAGTAGGTAACAGTAATAGAAACAAAAATCAAATGCACAAAAAAAAAAGGAACAATCAAGCCAAACAAGTTTACAATCTCTCCTTTTTCCCTTCAAGATTTCCACATCAAGGATTTCACAATTTGATACACTAGTAGAGAACAGTAATAGAAGCAGCAAACCAACACACATTAAAGGAACAATCAAGCCAAACAAGTTTACAAACTCTCCTGTTTCCCCTTCCACATTTTTCACATCAATGATTTCACAAGTTCCTCATATTTTGTTTCATTAGTGATTTCGATAACTTTCCACCCTTATTACCTCGGCCACCCTTATCACCATAACCCAAACCTTATTTCTCCGTGTTGCGGCGCGCAACCCGATCCCACCGTACAGTTTTAATTCACAAACAACACAACAACAATAAATAATTTACAAAGATCAACAACGATACTTCTCAAGAAATAACAACAACAATATTACAAGTGTTTCCATAACCATCAATACTATTTTCCATCATTTTGAACAATTCATATGCAATTTAAGTCACCACAATAATTATCCACAATAAGCCAAGCATGTTACTTCCACGGTTGTTCCTATTGCATCATTTACGGTTTCCTTCCATCATTTGTTTCTCAACTCTTACCACATAACACTTTGACAATCACGCATTTAGTTTATTGCTAATTAATTATACCATTATATCGGAAGACTTAACCAAAAATACTCAAATCAAACCAATCACAAGAATTTCACAAATAGTCCACATAGATATCATGTACCAAATAGTCGTACATCAAATAAGGTGACTCTACAAAGGTCAAAGTTAGCCATACATACCTTTCTTGAGCTTTCCTTTAATTACTAAGATATTCCGGAAACTCTAGCAACTTCAATCTATTTTGAGACATAACAAAATTAACACAAATTAGGAAGTTATTCATGGTTTTAACTCATTTGAGCATTTTAGCAAACACTAGTTGAGCATCTTAATTATTAACCCTCTTTTACAAGGTTCCTTCATTCTCCAACCAAATCTTTACTTAATTATGTTCAATAATCTCCCCATACACCTAAGTTGTGCATGCATGAATACAAAATACTAATACACCCAAGAATCACACCTCAATAACCCATCTTATACTCCAAACTCAAAATTAAAGTCTAGGGTATAGAACCTTACCTCTTAGATGAAGAACTTGCGGTTGGGTTCTTTGATTCTTAAAGGTTGATGCAAGGTTTGGATGATTATGAAGCTAGCCCTCTCCTTTCTCTCTTTATATGCTCTTCTCTCTCTCTAAAATCAGTAACAAATGACCCCAAAATGAACCCCAAAGCCTATATATTGGAATGGGGTCGGGTTATAAAAATTAGAAAATTAACCATCCGATGTCAACTCTGCTATAGCAAAATGGACCGCAGAATGAACATGCGGACCACAGAATGCACTGCAAAATTGGTGCCCAAAACTGGGCTACACTGGTTCAATCCGCGGTTTGATTTGCGACCGCAGATTAAAATTGCAGACCGTATAATTGACATTGAGATCGCAGATCTGACATGACACACGATCGCTTTTTCCAGCCTTTGGTAATTTGATCATAACTTTGTGTATGAATGTCCAAATGATGAACGGTTTGAAGCGTTGGAAACTAGACTCAAAGTCCTTTCATTTGATATATTATTCACCATATAAAACCTTATACATATTTCTACACACCCGTTTAAAGTGGAGCCTTATGCGAATCCATTTGGAATTTCAGCCTATTACGAAAATTTTCCCATTTGGCATACACTTAGGCTTCCATTTGGACCTCACATCACATACCATAAGACTTATACTCATATTTATCAAGTCTAGTTGATGTCCACCATGTTAATAGCACATAAAATATAATAATTAGCCTATGTGGCACCACAAAATCCTAGATTACTTAGCGAAATTTTCCGGGGCCGTACAACGCGGAAACATTTTTAAACTCTTTTGTTGCTTTTTATCAGAAATGAGTGAAACAAATGCTAAATTTGGAAGTAAGCCAGAAGAGCAAAATACCGCAATAGCATAGTTATACAACTCAAAAATAAATTTCTAACAAAGTGTGTGCCAGAACCTGGTGTCTCAAGTGTGGGCATCTCGTAGAGTATACAAAAGACATCTCTATCCTACTGTCTGAAATAGGGGAAAGATAGAAAAAGTAAAGGAAGACTCCGTCCGGCTGCTGAGCGGTATAGGAAGGAAGCAGCTCCCCGTGAAAGTCTCTACCGTAAGCTCAAGGGCGCGCACCAGACTGGTAACCAGATGTATCTGCCTCAGATTCTATACAGTTAAGTACAGAAGCGTAGTATGAGTACATAAACAATATGTACCCAGTGAGTATCCTATCTAATCTCAAAGAATTAGAGACGAGAGGTCGACTTGATACTCACTAGGGTCGGATAATATATCAAAGGATTATACGAACCATGAAGAATCACTAAAAAGTAACTATTTATAACAAGACATAAAAATCCTACTCTCCACTATATTTCTAATCAACCATTTACTTTCATTATATTTATCAATTTATATCGGGCCATGAAAGGCAATATCGACTTTTAAAACTCTCAGGCAAGCAATAATAGCATGCGCAAATATGCCGAGGCGACGGCCCGATCCAACAAAAATAAACTGTGCACTTGTCGAGGGTCGACGGCACGCCTATAGATGCATCTATTCATAACGAGGCGATCGGCCTGATCCATAAATAACAAAAAATATCAGGTATACACACGAAGGAACATCAATAATAAGTAATGCCATGCAAGATTTCAACAAGTATACAAGTTATTTTTCACTCCCTTTCAAGTCTCTAACATATCATAGGTGACCATATTAACAAAATAATATAGAGATTTCTATAAATAAAGCATGGTGTGGGTCCTAGACTACCCGGACGATTAGCATAGTAGTAGCTACGCACGGACTCTCGTCACCTAGCGCGTGCGTGGCCCCCACATTTAGCAACAATTACTCAGTTATTATTCCTATGGGGACAATTCCCTCTTACAAGGTTAGAAAGAAGACTCATCTCGCTCTAAAGCGTACTTCCAATATCAAGAACAAGGCCAAGTCCTCAATTCGGAGCTGAACGATCAAAAACTAATTAAATGAAGTAAGAACTAGTCAATATAGGCCTACAAGATCGAATTCTAACTATATATGTAATTTCCCAACCATTTTCACAAGTTTCCTAAATTCCGACCCTGGGGCCACGTGCCCGAATTCCGAGAATTTTCGAAGAAAGTTGTTCTCTATTACCTAAGGATCAATAATATATAAATTCTATTTCATTCCACAACATATTTCGTGGTTATATCTTGGTTTTAATTAAACCCTAGGATAGCTCTAACCCCTTTGATTTCACCTAATTTTTAGTATTTAACCAACTTAATGTAAATGTATTTAAACTAATAATGAAAGAAATTAACTTACCTTGAAGTGCTATGTTGAAATCCTCTCTTTGGAAGCCCCCAAATCGCCTATGTATGGTGTAGAAATGAAATAAATGGCCTTTGAGTTAGAATTAAATGAACTCACTGCCCAGCGATTTCTACTTCTGCGATCCTACACCTGTGAAACGAGGATCGCTTTTGCGGAACTGGCGAAAAATGGCTGGACTGCTTCTGTAGTCTGAGCTTCGCTTCTATGGCTGACGTTCGCTTATGCGGAGCCTCTTCTGTGGTTTCTCCTGGCCTTGACAAAGGCCGCTTCTGCGATGGATTGACCGGATCTGCAGTCCCGCTTCTGCGGTCCTAGAACTGCAGTTGCGGTTATGACAGAAGCAGCAAACTTCAGCTATTCCTCAACTTTTCTACTTTGCTCGAACCTAGCTCGTTTGACGCTCGGGGCTCCGGAGCCCCTTACGAACATACCGACAAGTCTAAAATCACGAGGCGGACCTACTCGAACCCTCGGAACACCCATAGCAACGCTAAATCTTGGAATCACCCCCTAAAATAAAATGAATCAAACTATTGAACTTCAAGTTCTTAATTTCCTTCTAACAGGACAAAACACCCTTAATCTACTCGGATTGACACCAAATTTTACGGGCAAGTCTTAACTTATATTTCGGATCTGTACCAAGCTTCAGAACAAAAATTCGAGACCGGTACCTAGGAAGTCAATGATTTCTTAGTTTCTTTAATTCTTTAGAACTTCAATACAGCCCCTATCAGATCTGGCATCACGAGTTAGAGCCTCTATATACAACTGAGCAACATCCTATACATAAGAAAGTCTAGATGAGGAAGTAAAAGAAAGATAATAGGAGAAATTGGGTCCTGCGGACGCCAGGCAGCTACCTCAATGACTCCGACAGATGAACTAGGCAGCAGCAACAAACTCAGCTATGCCTCCGGGATCCCTGTATCGGCACACAAGGTGCATGGAATAAAGTGAGTACTCCAACTCAGTGATTAACAGCAATAAATAACAACTGGAAGTAAGAATTCTCGTAGAAACACTACACAGTTCTATAACCAACAGTAAAGGCAGTAAACAACACCTAAGCAAGGAAAACAAGTGAAAATCTCTCAAAAGTTTGGCAAATTACCAACATTGCTGCGACGCGCAACCCGTTCCAATAATAATATATACTGCTGCGACGCGCAGCCCGATCCAATAATAATATATACTACTGTGGCGTGCAGTCCGATCCATATAATATACTACTGCGGCGTGCAGTCCGATCCATATAATATACTTCTTCGGCGTGCAGTCCGATCCATATAATATACTACTACGGCGTGGAGTCCGATTCGGTGTATATCAACTACCCTCACTATAGGGCCCTTGACCCCTCTCAGTCAATATAGACTTGGCCTCTCGGGCCCACTCCGCTAAGATAGGGTTTCCAACCCCAGGTATTCCTCATTTAGAGTGCAAATTGCTAAGACCGGTTCACATTATGTTTCCCAGTTTAAGAATATGAATGAGAGAATGATTTCAAAAGGTAAAGTGAGGTCAATTAGCCCAACTTGCTCCCTAAGGGACCTACAGATCGGCATAAGGCCCAAAACATGGAAACTAGCCCAAAATATTCTAATACTAACTCAGTCTCGGTCAAAAGTACAGCAGAGTCATGAATCGGGATGGAACGAGTCTGAATCCCCAACAGTAACATCACCACACTCATCATGTAGCGCGTATCTCATCTCAACATAGCACTACATAGTGCAAATACGGGGTTTCCAACCCTCAGTACATCACTTATAACCATTACTCACCTCAAGCCGGCTGAAATCCTAGCTCGCCTTGCGCTTCCCTCACATATCAACCTCCTCGTGCGTAGAATCTGGCCAAAACCACAAGGAATACGTTATGATAAGCTAATGGGACATAACCCAATTGAAAGAACTCGAAAAACACCCAAAAACACAAAGTTGGAAAAACCTGAGCCCCGCGCCCACATCTCGAAAAATTATAAAATTAACATCACCGGCTTCCTTATCTCGCCACAAGTTCATACATAACAAATTCACAAAAATCGGAGTCCATTTGGCCCCTCAAATCACTAGTTTAAACTCTTTCAAATTTCAAGCCCTAACCTCCATTTTTAA
>MU778865.1:193090-210977 GCA_026770625.1 Nicotiana glauca
CCCCAAATGTTTTCTCCTTCAAAATTCGTGAAGGGGACTTAATATTGTTCTGCCCAGTCATTTCCGCTTATGCGGTCCATGCACCGCACCTGCGGCTTCCGCTTCTGCGGTCAAAACACCGCTTATGTCGTTCAACTTAAAAATCCCAGGGCCGCTTATGCGGTCCAAAACCGCATCTGCGTTGACCGCTTATGCGGAACAAAGTCCGCTTCTGGGGAATTGCCCAGTCCTTCAAGGCCCGCTTCTGCAATGTCCCGCATCGCATCTGCGGAATCGCTTATGCGGTCCCTTTTTCGCAGATGCGAAAATACCAGGTACCAGAAGTTCAAAACATGCCAAAACTCCAAAACTCTCCGTTTAACCACCCGAATTCACCCCGACGCACCCGGGACCTCAACCAAAAGCACATACATGATCTTTTACCTTATTCAAACTTGCTCGAATCATCAAAACACTACTGTTAACATCAAAATCCTTAAATTTCATCAAATCAAAGCCTAAGATTAATCAAAACTTCCAAAACTCACATTCGATCAAAAACACGACCTAAACACCTACAAATCAACTGAAATTTTGCACACAACTCCAAAATCACCTAACGGAGCTACTGCAACTCTCGGAATTCCATTCCAACCCTCGGATCAAAATCTCAACAGTCAACCGGATATCGCCAGAATTCTAACTTCGCCAATTCAAGCCTAATTCTACACCGGGTCTCCAAAATCACTTCCGATCACGCTCCTAAATCACAAATCATCCCCCGAAGCTAATCAAATCACCGAAAATTACATCCGAGCCCTCTAACTCAATAGTCAACATCCGGTTGACTTTTCCTACTTAAGCTTCCTTCTAGGAGGCTAAGTGCCTCATTTCCAACTAAAACCAATTCAATTATATTTGATCCATTCAAATACTGATATTGAAACATAGAGCAACATAATATGGGGGAAACGGGGCGGCAACTCATGTGACAATGGGCCGGGTCATCACAGTCTCTTACTCGTTGCCCAAACTCTCATCTAACTAAATAGTACTGAAGTCCAACACGTGGGATAGGTCGGAATAATACTTCCGAAGCATGGAAACATGAAAAACTAGGGGAACTCCCGATAAACCAGGGGGTAAAGCAAGCTCATAGGCAACCTACCCTACTCGTCTCAACACTTAAAAGGGGCTAATAAACCTTGGGCTCAACTTGCCTTTTTTTCCCGAACCTCATAATGCCCTTCTTGGGCGAGACCTTCAAGAGAACCTTCTCGCCAACCATAAATGATACATCACGCACCTTCTGATCCGCATAGCTCTTCTACCCATACTGAGCTGTACGAAGTCTCCTCTTAATCAACTTTACCTTATCCAAGGCATCCTGTACCAAATATGTGCCAAGTAACTTAGCCTCACCGTGCTCAAACCACCCGATAGGAGAAAGACAGCGTCGACCATATAAATCCTCCTATGGGGCCATATCTATGCTACACTAATAGCTGTTGTTATACGAAAACTCCGTTAAAGGCAAGAACTGATCCCACTACCCTCCAAAGTCAATCACACATGCTCTTAGCATATCTTCTAAAATCGAAAATGTTCAATTTCACTGCCCGTCGATCTGAGGATGGAATCCTGTGCTAAGCTCTACACAGGTCCCCAACTCACTCTGAACGGCTCTTCGGAAATAGGAAGTGAACTGAGGGCCTCATTCTCATATGATGGAAACTGGCACACCATGCAATCGGACTATCTCCCGAAGATAAATATGAGAATACCTCTCCGCTGTATAGGTAGTTGCCACCGGAATGAAATGGGCCGACTTGGTCAATCTATCCATAATGACCCATACTGAATCAACCTTCCGCAATGTCCGCGGCAACCCCACTACGAAATCCATGATGATGCGCTCACACTTCCACTTCGGAATAGACATCCGCTGGAGTAGGACACTCGGTCTCTGATGTTCATACTTGACCTGCTGATAATTAAAGCACTTAGTCACAAACTTTACTATGTCCTTCTTCATCGCCCGCCACCAGTAGTGGTGCCTCAAATCATGATACATCTTCGAAACTCCCGGGTGGATAGAATACCGTGAACTGTGTGCCTCCTTTAGGACCCTCTTCCTCAGATTATCAACATTAGGAACACACAAACGACCCTAGAGATGCAAAACACCATCCTCGCCAATAGAAACCTCTTGGGAACCTCCGTGAAGTACCGTCTCTCTGAGAACTACCAAGTGTGGATCATTGAACTACCGGGCCTTGATCTGCCCCAATAGCGAAGACTGAGCAACTACACCCACTTGAACTCGATTGGGCTCTGAAATGTCCAACCTCACAAGCTTGTTAGCTAAGGACTGGATGTCCAAAGCTAGGGGCCTCTCCTCTGCTAGAATGTATGCTAAGCTACCCATACTCTCTTCCTTTCTGCTCAAGGCATCCGCGACCACATTCGCCTTGCCCAGATGATAAAGAGTGGTCATGTCATAATCCTTTAGTATCTCAAGCCACCTGCGCTACCTCAAATTGAGATCCCTCTTTTTGAAGAAATACTGTAAGCTGTGGCGATCGGTATAAACTTCACAAGGCACCCCATACAAGTAGTGCATCCATATCTTAAGAGCATGAACAATCGCTGCCAACTCCAGATCGTGCAAAGGGTAATTCTTCTCATGAATCTTTAGCTGACGCGAAGCATATGCAATAACTTTCCCCTCCTCCATCAACACACATCCTAAACCAACGGATGAAGCGTCACAATATACAATATACATCCATACATCGGAAAGCAACACAAGAACTGGTGCCGTAGTCAAAGCTGTCTTGAGCTTCTGAAAGCTCTCTTCACAATCATCGGACCAATGGAATGGAGCACTAGTCAAGTGGGATGCAATAGATGAAAAACCCTGCACAAATCGTCGGTAATAGCATGCTAAGCCCAGGAAACTCCTGATCTCAGTCACTAAAGTAAGACGTGCCCAACTCTGAATTGCCTCGATCTTCTTGGGATCTAACTTAATACCCTCTCCTGATACAACATGCCCCTAGAATGCCACTAACTCTAGCCAGAACTCACAATTGGAGAATTTAGCATATAGCTTCTGCTCTCGCAAAGTCTGAAGCACTACTCTCAAATGTTGCTCGTGGTCCCCTAGGCTGCGTGAGTATATCAAGATATTGTCAATGAATCTGATAACAAAATAATCAATGTAAGGCCTGAACACCTTGTTCATCAAGTCCATAAATGCCACTGGTGCATTAGTCAAGCCGAAGGACATCACCAGAAACTCATAGTTGCCATATCTAGTCCTGAATGCAGTCTTCAGAACATCCGAGTCCCCAATCTTCAGTTGATGATACCCTGACCTCAAGTCAATCTTAGAGAACACCCTAGCTCCCTACAATTGTTCAAACAAATCATCAATACGTGGCAACAGATACTTGTTCTTGATGGTGACCTTGTTCAACTGGCGGTAATCAATGCACATCCGCATAGTCCTATGCTTCTTCTTCACAAATAGCACTGGTGCGCCCCAAGGCGATACATTGGGCCTGACAAACCCCTTTGCTAACAACTCCTCTAGCTGCTCCTTCAACTCCTTACGAGCCATACGGTATGGTGGAATAGATATATACTGAGTGCCTGAGGCCATATCAATACAGAAATCAATATCATGATCCGGAGGCATGCCAGGAAAATCAGAAGGAAAAACATCGGTGAACTCTCATACTACTAGAACTGAATCAATCATCGAAGACTCTGCAGTGGTGTCTCGAACATAAGCTAAGTAAGCCAAACACCTTTTCCCGACCATGTGCTGAGCCTTCAGGAAGGAAATAACCCTACTAGGCATATCAACTATGGAACCCTTCAACTCTAATCTCGGTAATCCTGGCATCACTAGCAAAATAGCCTTGGCATGTCAATCAAGGTCTACGTGATACGGAGATAGCCAATACATGCCCAAGATGACCTCAAAATCGATCATATCCAGCAATAGAAGATATGCTCTAGTCTCGAATGTTGATAGACAATTTTTCCCCATGTTTTTTTGCTCAAAATACTTTCAAATAGTATATGTATACATATATAAGCATGCCCGGAAGTTTTGGTATTTTTCCTCAATTTTTAAGATTTCTTAAAATCGATTTATTGTTTGTTTTAACAGTATAAAATCCAAAATTATTCCCAAAATTATCACTTTTGCTGAGTAACGTATTTCATCCTCATATTTACAGCAAAATATAATTAATATGATTTTTACATATTTTTACAAATTTGTTTGGAATTTCTAAAGCTAAATTGCATGAAATTGTAATTATAACCTATTTTACAATCAACCACATTTTATAATTATTAAATCATTTCTGGTATTTTTAGATTGATATTTATATATTACTAATTAGTTATGTGTCTTCAATTTGTTTTTCAAATCATTCTAACTATTTTTATAAAATAAAAAAGGGAGAAATTGGCTATTTAAAACATGGCCAACTTTCATTTGCAAACATAGCCCAAATTGACTCCAATTTCAACCCACTTTCAGACAACCCATATCTCAAACTAACTCAACCCACACCCAATTCAGTTAACCCGACCCAACTATAATTCAATATGAGCCGTTGATCAAACGAGATCAACGGCCCAGATTCACTTACCTAATTTAAGTTAAACGACCCCCCTCCCTTTACCCTCATTTGCAAAGAGACCGGTCTCTCTCTTAGACTCTTCGTCTCCTCCTTCTCTCTAGAACCTTCTGGTTCTTCTCCAATGGGTTTTGTCGCTTCTCCGGCCAACTCAATCCTCACTCCTCTTGACCTCTAGTCGCCATCAAACCTTGTCTCATTGCTTCTCTCTGATCCTTGAAGCCCCATAGACTTCCACCATGAAAGACGGGCCCTGTAAGCCTTCCTTGGCTTATCTCCGGCCTTCTCTCCGGTGGTTTTCGTCTGATGTTGCTTTAAACTCCATTATTAACGAGTTTCGCAGCTAGGTTACTTACCTCACTGATTTTATTGAAAAATCCTAATTTTTGCCTAAGTCTCTTAATCTGTGTCTTTTTAAAATGATTTTTAGTTTATTCTCTGTGTTTTACACTACTCACTACTCGATTTCTCTGATTATTCAAGTTCTTTTCAACGTCTTGTTCTTCTTTTCAAAACTAGGTTTTTTGACCCCCTTTCAAAATCACTATATCTTCTGCTTCTTTTTGAGTATTATGTGATTATTCCTGTTGTGTTTATGTTATAAGCTTGTTTGTTTTCTAGTTATTCCGAGCTCCTTGCTTTAAGCTTTTACTAGGCTTCCAATCTTCTGTTGGAATTGTGATTTTCTTGCTTAATGTTCTCTGATTTTCACGCCTATCGTGTTTATAGGTCTAATTGTTATTCAAATGATTCTGTGAATCTCTTTGAATCCCTGATTTGTATGTGTTTTGCTTAAAGGTTCTTACACTGATTTTTGAATTATTTCCTTACTTGTGAGATGATCTCTATACTTGGTATTGATTCCCTCTAATTTTGGTCTTGTCCGTGATTCTTTGACTAATTTTTTCAGAGTTAATTTATATGCTTACCATATTTATTCTTTTAAACATATTTTTCTGGTACTCAGCATATATTTTCCTTAACTGAGTATTATGTATCTGGCCGTTATTACATACTACATGCCTACGACTCTTACTATAGTGTAATTAGTCGTCTGATTGTTTCTTTCCATTATTTGATATAGCCTGTACTCCCATTCGAATCATGAATCCCTGATTAATTTGAATTAGGTCCCGTGATTGATTCCAATTAGTATTGTTTCTATAATTAGGTACCTGTTACCCTATTCTCTATTGGCTTTAAAAAACTATAAGTACTCCTCCTCTCTTCTCACTTGAGAGACGAACAGAATTCACTCTGAACTCTCTCTTATACAAAAATATTTAGTATTCTCTCTTGTTTTCTACACAACTTTCTCTCACCTCTTTTGTGACTATTGGTTACTCAGCTGATTTGAAACCCAGGCTGAACATTAGGCTACTTTATTGTTCTATTGCTCTATCTACATTGTTGCATGCTTGAGTCTGCTATTACTGCTCACTTCACTACTACTGCTGCTCACTTCTTTGCCTACTGCTGCTCTCTCTCTGCATACTTTCTCCATATTGCTGCTTACTACCTTGCACACCATTGCACACTATTTTGCATATTATAACTCACTATTGCCTTGCATTACCTTGCATTCAACTGGTATGTCTCCTATTTGATTTACAGCTTCAAAGCAATATGTTTCTATTTGTATTGCACTTTCTTTTATTTCTTGTATGTTTCTACTTATGCTTTTGTTGTTGTTACTGCAATTAGCATGCCTCTATATTTATTAATAGGCCTATCTTAATCCGGAATGCCCATTCTCCCCTTGTCTGTCTCATGCATGTTTCTCCTTATCCCCTAACCCCGGTACATTATCAGCATGTATTCAGGACCCTTTTAGCTACTAAGTAACCCTGAACCTCTTCCTGATGTTTGAATCTGTTTGGTATCTATCAATCTAATGCTGTTGAGACCCTGACCCCTTTGTGTGAAACCCGCTTGATTGTTTAAGTTCTGAAGTGCTTCTCTTTGATGTTTGTGTATATGTAACTGTGTTCTCACTTGTGAGTTATTTGTCCCCATGTCCTCTACCCCTGCTTGTTCTTGTCTTCCCTAAACCTTGTAACCTGATATTGTCTCTTCTGTTGCTTTTCTCTCAAAATTGTTTTCATGTGAATCCTCTTTAACTGTTTTGAAACTCAATTGCTTTTAAAGGAACTCTACCTCCCTTTCCATTGCTTTTCTCTCAAAACTGGTTCTCTATGGACCCTCTTTCAACTGTTATTCAACTCAATCTCTTTAAAACTCTCTCACAATCTCACTACTCCTAGAATTTAGGTTCTACCCCCTTAGTGTAAGCATTACTTTGGGTACCTTGAGTATCCACTGAACTTGGATGCACAAGGCTAGTAATTCCACACTTGAACTGATTCAATGTTAATCTATTTGGGTGCCTGGTATTGGCCAAGGTCCCCAATGGGCCCTTAGGGAGCTTTGCAACACACAAACCTTGGTAAAGGCTGTGAAACTCGAAAGAAGTGAGGTTGGAGATTTGAGCCTAGTTGAAGGCTCCCTATAGAATAACTTCTTATTTTTTTTCATTAACTGTAATTTTGATTATCTTGGTCTGTAATAACTTGTGATGAACAATTGGGGGTTATAGTGAAATTGGGAGGGTTATGCATGCTTAGTTTAAGGGTACGGGTAGAAAACATGCTTGTAGGGATTTTCTTATTTGTTCAATAGATATCCTGTCAAGGACATGCATCTCATACGACTAGATATCCTATTTTAGGCTCTTTTACATTTCAGCTTGTTATTTTACTCATTTTTAATGTCACAATCGGTTAACAACCAACAAGTTACTGTCATTGCTACTGCATTTAGAGACCATGTTCTTAGGAGCCTTGTGTGCATTAATAATAATGTCAATTAGGATTTTCGTTTGAGTTGCAATTGTTTGAACCCTCATTAGTTTCGTTTAGTAACATAAGGCTGGTTAACAATTTCTTTTAAAAACTGGAAAAGAAATATATATGTGCACTTCCTCTTATATAATCAGGCAATGTCTTTAACGCCAAGGCAAGCCTTAGGCCGGATAAAATCAATTGATCGTTTTAGTCATGTTTAAGCTATTTCCGCCTCTTTTAACTGTCCGGGCTTGTTTCTGCCTCTCTGAAGTCCGCTTGGTTTTGCTACTAAACTCCCGTCCTATTTTTAATCACATATATATGTTTTTCTACTAAGTTACCTTTCCAGTCCAGAACTGGACTACTATTTTCTAAAATATATCAGAATACTATGTCTTTAATATCTTGTGTAATTTTCAAAAGTATGTTTCCATACTGAAATACTTACTTCTCTCTCTCTATCTCTCTCTCTCTCTCTCTCTCTCTCTTTTACACTCCAGAAATCCTGAATGATTTTGCATCTATTTTTTTTCTCCTGTCCGAAACTGTGCTATTTACTTTTATCATAATACCACATCTTTGATATCTTTACTATATATTTTCCAAGTGTGTTTCAAAGTGTTTTCTTACTGATTCCTAAAACGTTATGTATTTACTGCCATTTTCTCAGGTTCTAAAAATTTTCGTCCAACTTTCAGAAATTCTTGTTAAATTTTTGGCTTCTATTTAAACCCATTTTCGCCAGCTTTTAAACTCCCATTTCTTTAGACCTTAAATGTGATTGAGAAGTGCTAATTATGTGTCTATCTGTGGAGGCATATTTGAGCCTTTTACATGCCCTTTATATGATTCCTTACACGAAGTCCTCTCTGTTTTGTATGTCGCATAGTATTTTTGACCTTTAAACCTAAGGGCTCAACCTAGTCCTCACCTTATAGGAATAGTGGTACTAAATACCCTCTACGACTTATAGGACGGGACAGGTAATAGCACGCAATAAGCACTCATGACCAATCCATATGTTCAAATAAACTTTACGGGGCGGGAATGGTAGAATATGGATATGATGACCGGTACACTAATATCTCGTGTGACCCCTCTTTTGAGGAGTGATTGCTGGGTATTTAATTGATATGATCCATATTGTATTTAAACCTAGGACCTCCTTTCTTTTCTTTCGTAATATTTTCCTTAAGTGCTTTCATTTCTTTGCATCAACTTCTTTTCTAAAAAACTGTCTATTCTTCCTTTTCTTTTCAAAGTTCCAAGCTTATTTGTAACTATTATGCGTAAACCTTACTTGCTTTCTACTCCTTTAAAGTCACAATTAAAGCATGGTCGGGAACCACACTAGTGGATCTTGAGGGGTGCCTATGTAAGGCCCCGTAAAATCCCTAGTCAAAAACCCGGATTCCGTGGCGCCAAGTTAGGAGTATGTGTTAACAATTCATTATAAGTTTTGGATTGAATAATGCATTAAAAAATCTAGAATATGTTTCCATAAAAATGCAAGAAATATAGTCCAAAATGCGGTCACATAATCGAAATACGGACCGCATATCTGCCGCAGAGTGGGGCAGAATGTTGGTTAAAATTGAAGTCAGTTATGCGGTCGAAATGTGGTCGCATAATCAAAATGTGGGCCGCATAGTAGTTGCATATTTTCCTTTTAATTTTGCGAGGGTCAGTTCTGCGGTGCACTTTGCGACCGCAGAATATGAATGCGGACCGCATTCTTACCGCAGACTGAGTCAGAATGTTTAGTTTTTGGGAGCATTTTGCGGTCCATTATGCGAACTGCATGTTTACTCTGCGATCGCATATTTGACTCAGGGCTCCAATTTTCTAATTTTTAGCCCGACCTCCGTGTCGAAATATTCAATATTATAGCTCATTTTGAGCAATTCTTCTAAGACTTTTAGAGAGAGAGAGAGGATCTTAGAGGTAGAAAGTGTCTCCCATCAAATTCCCCTTGAGCCTTGCTAAAACATTGAAGAAAATAAAGTGAAGAGACCTAAATTTTCATTCCCAAGAGGTAAGATTCATAATCTCAACTCTTATTTATACACTTAGGTATATGGGGCCAGTAGAGAAGTAATTCAAGAGTATAAGAATGATGTTCTCCACATGCATGTTAAATCATAGGATATTGGAAGGTAGAAAACTAAAAAGAAGGCAGTTGGGGGTATAAAATGATAGAAATTCCTCACAAAAAGGGGCTAAGATCACAATGCACCTTTAGTGTTTGATGATATACTCAAATCAAGCTAGAACTTCAGTTTCGTCTCTAATTCTCAATTTAATTCGTAATTCTTACGAAATAGATCGAAGTGCTAAGAGTTCCGAAAATTGTAAAAGAGTAAGGAAAAGCTTTATTGAGGTATGTATGGCTAAAACACCTTTTTATTAGAAATTGAGCTCCGTTGTTATTACGAAAGTATGGTAAGAGTTGAATTGGCTAGTGTATTGACTGTCATTACGCATTAATTGATTTGCATATATCTATACATATTCATGAAGGGTGTGCCTCAATGTGAATAATGTGCCAATCTTGACAATTAGATAATGATGAAAAGTACTGTTATGTGTTGAAATACTTGGGCTATAAGCCAACATTGAAACAAAGAATTATTCATGCTGGCTATGTGCTCACTTACGTGTGATTGCAACTTGAATTATCCTTGATATATGTGTCTATGACCACAACTAGTAAGATGAATATTGAAAAGGGGAAAAATGTGGTGATGGTGGCCATGAGTGCCCCAGGAATTTTTATGATATGTGTGGGATAAAGACTTGAAGTGTTGACTAATGAGAATAGAGTAATGCCTCCAATGAGGTAAGCTAGCCGATCGGGTCGTGATCGGACACCATGAAGCACACATGGTGGTAATGTGCTGATATTGAATTCCGGATAAGGGAAATGAATTATTCATTGAGAGTAATGTCTCCAATGAGGTGACCTAGCCGGTCGGGTCATGGTCGGACTCCGCTCGAGATGGCGGTGGTAATGAGAATAGTGGTGAACATGCGATAGATATGCCCAAATCTATGTTGTGGAAATTGTATGAATGATTATATGAATTGTTTCTTGATTTGCTCGTATTAATTTCTTGTATTTATTCGATAGTTCTTTTTAGTAAAATGGTGTTTAGTTATACATACCAGTACAATTCAAATGTACTGACGTCCCTTTTGCCGGGGGCGCTACATTCATGTTATGATTGTAGGTGGCTCCATAGCGAATAGTGCCAATCGTGTGTAGCGTAGCGTTTATCTACCTGAAGTCTCGGTGAGCCCCCTTTTCTTCCATGGGGCTATATGGTGTAACTTTTGTTATTACAACTTTCCACTTTTGAGGTATAGCCGGGGCCTTGTTGCCGGCATAGTTATGTTTATCTGTTGTATCTTTAGAGGCTCCAAAGACACTAGTGTGGGTTATGTACGGTTGTTCTGGGAGTCCACTATATATGTTGTAATCCTAAACTTGTGATGTCTATAAACTGTAACTCTTATAGAATCCTTGAAGCTAGCTTACGTACGGTAAATCTTTGTGACATGAAATAAACCAATGAGGTAGTATGCACCATGTATTCTCGTCTAAATTAATGAAAGGCAGGGGTTCCATATTCATGTTGATTTGGGGTAGAAATTGTTCTGTAAGGCTCGCTCAGTCGGGTTCACTTGATTGAGTGCTGGTCGCGCCTCCCGAGGTTGGGGCGTGATAGCCTAACACTTTCCCCTCGAGATAATCTCAAGCCCTTACCCGAACTCTGGTTTTTCTTTCAAAATCGCTTCTTCTCTTTAAAGTGTCCTAGTGCACTACAATCATTAGGTGGCGACTCTTCAAATTATATAACCCGATTCCTCAAAAGGGAATAAGAGTTATTTTATCCATAATGTCGTAAACCCAATATCTTTCTTTTAGAAAGGGGGAAAAAAGGGGGGCATCGACATGGAAACCACAGAAAGTGACCACATTGGACCAGTAGATCCGATCAACAACCACAGAATCACCCACATGAGTGGACACGTGAACAGGAGTGCCAAAAGGCTCAGGAGAAATAACTATGGAATGGGCAAACAGAGATGATACATATGAATAAGTAGACCCCGGATCAAATAATATTGAAGCATCCCTGCCACTGATAGAAATTATACCTGTGATGACGGTATCTGAGGCCAATGCATTTGGCCTAGCCAGAAGAGCATAGAATCTAGCTGGAGCACTAGCTGTCTGGCCTCCACCAGACTAAGTAGTAGCTGGCTGACCTCTCCCTGCCTGACCTCCACCTCTAGGACGGCCTCTACCTGCCTGCCCTCCACCTCTAGGTGGCTGAGCAGCTGGTGCTGAAATCACGGGCTGCTGACCGTGCAGCACTGCCTTGCCCCGAAGTACTGGGGCAGTATCTCCTCATGTGATCGGGATCTCCGCACTCAAAATATCTATGCAGGGCGGTGACCTACTGTCCTAATGGCTGACCCTAATAACCCATAGACCCACTAGAAGAAGACTGGATAGGCGGTAGACTACATGAACACTCTGGCATGGCACTGAAGTAAGAATCAGAAGGACCCTAGGGACCTGAATACTCACTGGAGGAACCCTGAATAACTGGCGAGCAATAGGAATTCTCTAGCATGACACTAAAATAGGGGCACGCTGGAGCCCCCCGGGCAGGAGGTGGTGCTAAAACTGGTGGCCTACTAGGTTGGCCCCTCCCAAAATGACCTCTGCCCCTAGCTGGGGTACCTCTGAACTCACTGAAGAACCTAGCTCTCTTATCTTGCTGTATCTGTACTCTACCCCTCAGGCGATATCCCTCAATCTAGCAAGCAATCTCGACCACTAGCTGATACTCTGTGCCCATCTCCACCTCTCGAGCCATACCAAATCGAATACCGGGCTACAATCCAGCGACAAACCTCCGCACTCTCTCCGCATCCGTAGAAAGTATCATAAGTACATTGCGGGATAACTCGGAAAATATTGCCTCATAGTCAGTCACAGACATCTAACCCTACTCGAGATGCTCAAACTGGTACCACAACTCCTCCATCTTAGAGGGCAGGATATACCTATCCAAGAACAACTGTACGAACTGACCCCAAGTGATGGGAGGAAAAGTCGCTGGCCTACCAAGAACATAGGACTGCCACCATCTACTAGCCCTGCCCTCGAGCTGAAAAGTAGTGAAGTTAATTCCATGCGACTCCAATATCCTCATGTTGTGCAGTCTGTCCCTGCACCTATCAATGAAGTCCTACGCATCTTCATGAGGCTCACCCCCGAAGACCGAAGGATGAAGCCAGGTCCTTCTGTCCAATAACTTCTATGGATCGCCATCAACAGGTGGCCTGGGCTGGGGTGCCACTGCAGCAACTGGCAGAGCCTCATTTGTTGGTGGTGCACCCGGAGTATGATATACTGCAGTTGCATGACCTAGAACCTAAGCAGTAGGGGTTTGAGATCCCCCTCCTGCCTGTGAAGTACTTGGGTCTGCTGGAAATAAACCAGCCTGAGTCATAGTGTCCATGAACCATAGCATGCGACCCATGACCTCCTGAAATTCCGGTGTTGTTATGAAATTCACTGGGGTAGGCTCAGTTGTGGGCACCTCGCCCTGCTTCTCAATGATAGGATCTCCCTCAAGATCCACTAGTGGTTCTACTGGAATGGCTCTGGGATGCCCTCGTCCCTTACCACGAGCCAGTGCCCTCCCCTGGCCTTTACCCCAGCCTCTAGAAATGGGGGGAGCAGCTCTTCCCGGGTTCGGAACGTCAGCGGTGCGAGTTCTCACCATCTGTGAGAGAATAGAAGAGGGAAATTTAGTACATTAACCATTGCACGACAGGAAATGACTAAAGAGTAGTCTTTTCTAATACCCTATAGCCTCTCGAACATAAATACAAACGTCTCCGTACCGATCAACAAGACTCTATTAGGTTTGCCCATAACTCGTGAGACATAGGTGAACCTAGTGCTCTAATACCATTTTGTCACGACCCATGTCCACAATAGGTCATGAGGGCTCCTGACCCTATTGTCAGGCAAGCCAACACAGAAACATTTTAAAACTCTTTTGTTGCTTTTAATCAGAAATGAGTGAAACAAATACTAAATTTGGAAGTAAGCCAGAAGAGCAAAATATCGCAATAGCATAGTTATACAATCCAAAAATAAATGACTAACAAAGTGTGTGCCAGAACCTGGTGTCACAAGTGTGGGCATCTAGTAGAGTATTCAAAAGACATCTCTATCATACTGTCTGAAATAGGGGAAAGATTTAAAAAGTAAAGGAAGACTCCGTCTGACTGCTGAGTGGCATAGGAAGGAAGCAGCTCACCGTGGAAGTCTCTATCGTAAGCTCAATGCGTACCGGACTTCTAACCAGATGTATCTGCCTCAGATCCTGTACAATTAAGTACATAAGCGTACAATGAGTGCATAAACAATATATACCCAATGAGTATCCCGTCTAATCTCGAAGAAGTAGAGACGAGCGGTCGACTTGATACTCACTAGGGTCAAATAATATATCAAAGTATTATACAAACCATGAAGAATCACTAATAAGCAACAATTTATAAGAAGACATAAAAATCCTACTCTCCACTATATTTCCAATCAACCATTTACTTTCGTTATATTTATCAATTTATATCGGGCCATGAAAGGCAATATCAACATTTAAAAACTCGCAGCCAAGCAATAATAGCATGCATAAATATGCCGAGGTGACGGCCCGATCCAATAGAAATAAACTGTGCACTTGCCAAGGGTCGACAACGCGCCTATAGATGCATCTATTTATACTGAGGCGATCGGCCCGATCCACAAATAACAAGCAATATCATGTATACACACGAATGCACATCAACAATCAGTAATGCCATGTAAGATTTCAACAAGAATACAAGTTCGTTCTCACTCTCTTTCATGTCCCTAGCATATCCTAGTTGATCATATTAACAAGATAATATAGAGATTTCTATAAATAAAGCATGGTGCGGGTCCTAGACTACCCAGACGATTAGCATAGTAGTAGCTACGCATGGACTCTCGTCACCTAGCGCGTGTGTAGCCCCCGTATTTAGCAACAATTACTCAGTTATTATTCCTATGGGGATAATTCCCTCTTACATGGTTAGAAAGGAGACTCACATCATTGCAAAGCATACTTCCAATTTCAAGAACAAGCCCAAATCCTCAATTCATAGCCGAACGATCACAAACTAATTAAATGAAGTAAGAACTAGTCAATATAGGCCTACAAAATTGAATTCTAACTATTTAAGTAATTTCCCAACCTTTTTCACAAGTTTCCTAAATTCCGACACTGGGACCACATTCCCGGATTCCGAGATTTTTTGAAGAATGTTGTTCTCTACTACCTAAGGATCAATAATATATAAATTCTAGTTCATTTCACAACAAATTTCGTGGTAAAATCTTGATTTTACTTAAAACCTAGGTCTAGCTCTAACCCCTTTGATTTCACCTAATTTTTACTGTTTAACCAACTTGATGTACATGTATTTAAACTAATAATGAATGGAATTAACTTACCTTGAAGTGCAATGTTGAAATCCTCTCTTTGGAAGCCCCCAAATCGCCAATGTGTGCTGTAGAAATGAAATAAATGGCCTTTGAGTTCGAATTTAATGAACTCGCTGCCTAGCGATTTCCGCTTCTGCAGTCTGGGGACCGCTTCTGTGGTCCTGCACCTGCGAAATGAGGACCGCTTCTTCGTAACTGGCAAAAAATGGCCGGACTGCTTTTGCGGTCTTCGCTTCGCTTTTGCGGAGCCGCTTCTGCTGCTGAGGTCCGCTTCTGCAGATTTTGAGCCGCTTTTTCTATTTCTCCTTGCCTAGACAAGGGCCGTTTCTGTGATGGATTGACCGCATCTGCGGTCCTGCTTCTGCGGTCCTAGAATCGCAGATGCGTTTATGACAGAAGCAGCAACCTAAAGCTATTCCTCAACTTTTCTACTTCGCTCGAACCTCGCTCGTTTGACGCTCGGGGATCCCGAGCCTTGCCTGAACATACCGACAAGTCTAAAATCATGAGGCGGACCTACTCGAACCCTCGGATCACCCAAAGAAACGCTAAATCTTGGAATCACCCCCTAAAACCAAATGAGTCAAACTATTGAACTTCAAGTTCTTAATTTCCTTCAAACGGGTCAAAACGCCCTTAAACTACTCGGATTGACACCAAATTTTACGAGCAAGCCTTAACTGACTTTTCAGACCTGTACCAAGATTCGGAACCAAAATTTGAGCCCGGTACCTAGGAAATCAATGATTTCATAGTTTCATTAATTCATTAAAACTTCAATTTAACAATTTCCAATAAAAATTCATTACTCGGGCTAGGGACCTCGGAATTCGATTCCGAGCATACGCCCAGGTCCCATATTTTTCCACGGACCATCCGAGATCATCAAACCACAAATTTGAGTCCGTTTTCCCAAAAAGTTAATCGAAGTAAAACTTGGTCTTTTAAGAGAATCTTAAACAAATAAGTGGACATATTTTTTGTAAGGCCCCGTGAAATCCCTACTCAAAAATACGGGTTCTGTGGTTCCGCAGACCTTTTTGGATTGAATAATGCATTAAAAAGTCAAGAATAAGTTTCCAGAAAAATGCAAGAAATGAGGTCTAGAATGCTGTCGCATAATAGAAATGCGGATCGCATATCTGCCACAGAGTGAGGAAGAATGTTGGTCAAAATTGAAGTCAGTTATGCGGTCAAAATGCGGTCGCATAATCGAAATGCGGACCGCATAGTCGTCGCATTTTCTCCTTTGAATTTTGTGAGTGTCAGTTCTGCGGTGCACTTTGCGACCGCAGAACGTGAATGCGGGCTGCATTATTACCGTTGACTGAGTCAGAACGTATGGTTTTTGGGAGGCATTTTGCGGTCCATTATGCGGACCACATGTTCACTCTGCGATCGCAGATGCGATCGCATATTTTACTTGGGGCTCAAATTTTCTAATTTTTAACCCGACCTCCCTATCGATATATTCGACATTATGGCTCATTCTAAGCAGATATTCTGAGATTTTAGAGAGAGAAAGTGGGTCTTAGAGGTGGAAAGTGTCCCCCATCAAATTCTCCTTAGAATCTTGCTATATCCTTGAAACTAATCAAGTGAAGGCTCCTAAATCTTCATCCCACGAGGTAAGGCTCCATAACCTCAGCTCTTATTTGTATACTTAGCCATATGGGGTCATTAGGGAAGTAATTCATGGGTATGAGAATGAATCTCTTTCATGCATACCACCATAGAGTATTGGAAAGTAGTAAAATTAAAAAGGAGGCAATTGGGGGTATAAATTGATAGAAATTCCTCACAAAAAGGGGCTAAGATCACAATGCACCTTTAGTGTTTGACAATATGCTCGAACCAAGCTAGAACTTCAGTTTCGTCTCTAATTCTAAATTTAATTTGAAATTATTCCTCAATAGATCGAAGCGCTAAGAGTTCCAGAAATTTTTAAAAGAGTAAGGAAAAGCTTTATTGAGGTATGTATGGCTAAAACCCCCTTTTATTGGAAATCGAGCTCTGTTGGCGCTTACGAACATGTGGTAAGGTCGTATTGGTAAATGTATCGATTGTTGCTGTGTGTTAATTGATGCAATTATCTACATGTTTACATGACAGATGTGCCTCAATGTGTGTAACATACCAATCTTGATAATTAGATAATGATGAAAAGAACGGTTATGTATTGAAATACTTGGGCTATAAGCTGACATTGAAACAAAGAATTATTCATGCTAGCCATGTGCTCACTATCTGTGATTGCAACTTGAATTATCTTTGATATATAGGTCTATGATCATAACTTGTAAAACAAATGTTGGAAAGGGGAAACGATGTGATGATGGTGGCCATGAGTGCCCAGAAATTGTTATGATATGTGTGGAATAAAGACTTGAATGTGTTGACTAATGAGAGTCGAGTAATGCCTCCAATGAGGTGACCTAGCCGATCGGGTCGTGATCGGACACCATGCCGCACACATGGTGGTAATGTGCTGATATTGAATTACGGATAAAGGAAATGAAATATTGATTTAGAGTAATACCTCCAATGGGGTGACCTAGCCGGTCAGGTCGTGACCGAACTCCGCTCGAGATGGCAGTGGTGATGAGAACAGTGGTGAACACGTGACAGAATTGCCCTAATATGTGTTGTGGAAATTGTATGAAGAATTATATGAATTGCTTCTTTGATTTGCCCGTATTAATTGCTTGTATCTATTTGATAGTTCTTTCTAGTATAATGGTGTTCGGTTATACATACCAGTACAATTCAAATGTACTGACGTCCCTTTTGCCGGGGGCGCTACATTCGTGTTATAATTGTAGGTGGCTCCATAGCGGACAGTG
>MU778865.1:217909-231122 GCA_026770625.1 Nicotiana glauca
GCTACTTGGGAAGTCGAGGATGAAATGAAAAAGAAGTATCCATACTTGTTTGAATGATCATGTAATAACTTCTATGCGTTCAGCTCCTTCGAAATCGTATCTGTTGGCTAGATTTATGTAAAAAAAAAAACCATCCTCTTTTGGTAATATGGTTTCCTATATGGCCATTGTTGATATTGTACAAGTTATACTATGCTTACAAATATGTTTAAGTTGTTATGGTATGTTTCCAGGACTCTCCGACAGGTGGGTAAGGCCTAGATACAAAGGAAACTCTAGCGAAATTTTCGGAAATCTAGGGAGTTAGCTAAATTAGGAGACTGTCAACCAGTTTTGGGTTGTATAGAGAAGAAGATTTCACTAAGACTGTTAATAAGTGAACCTTGATCCTCATTCGAGGATGAATGATCTTAAGTGGGGGAGGATGTAAGGCCCCGTGAAATCCCTACTCAAACACCTGGATCCCGTGGTGCCAAGTTGGATTGAATAATGCATTAAAAAGTCAAGAATAAGTTTCCAGAAAAATGCAAGAAATGCGGTCCAGAATGCGGTCGCATAATAGAAATACGGACCACATATCTACCGCAGAGTGAGGCAAAATGTTGGTCAAAACTGAAGTCAGTTATGCGGTAAAAATGCGGTCGCATAATCAAAATGCAGACCGCATAGTCGTCGCATTTTCTCCTATGAATTTTGTGAGTGTCAGTTCTGCGGTGCACTTTGCGACCGGAGAACGTGAATGCGGGCCGCATTATTACCGCAGATTGAGTCAGAACGTATGGTTTTTGGGAGGCATTTTGCGGTCCATTATGCGGAGCACATGTTTATTCTGCGATCGCAGATGCGATCACATATTTTACTCGGGACTCCAATTTTCTAATTTTTAACCCGACCTCCCTATCGATATATTCGACATTATGTCTCATTCTAAGCAGATATTCTGAGATTTTTAGAGAGAGAAAGAGGGTCTTAGAGGTGGAAAGTGTCCCCCATCAAATTCTCTTTAGAATCTTGCTATATCCTTGAAACTAATCNAATAGAAATTCCTCACAAAAAGGGGCTAAGAACACAATGCACCTTTAGTGTTTGACGATATGCTCGAACCAAGCTAGAACTTCAGTTTTGTCTTTAATTCTCAATTTAATTTGAAATTCTTGCTCAATAGATCGAAGCGCTAAGAGTTCCAGAAATTTGTAAAAGAGTAAGGAAAAGCTTTAATTAGGTATGTATAGCTAAAACCCCCTTTTATTGGAAATCGAGCTCTGTTGGTACTTACGAACGTGTGGTAAGGTCGTATTGGTGAATGTATCGATTGTTGCTGTGTGTTAATTGATTTGCAATTATCTACATGGTTACATGACGGATGTGCCTCAATGTGTGTAACATACCAATCTTGATAATTAGATAATGATGAAAAGAACGGTTATGTATTGAAATACTTGGGCTATAAGACGACATTGAAATAAAGAATTATTCATGCTAGCCATGTGCTCACTATCTGTGATTGCAACTTGAATTATCTTTGATATATAGGTCTGTGATCATAACTTGTAAAACGAATGTTGGAAAGGGAAAACGATGTGATGATGGTGGCCATGAGTGCCCAAAAATTGTTATGATATGTGTGGAATAAAGATTTGAAGGTGTTGACTAATGACACTTGAGTAATGCCTCCAATGAGGTGACCTAGCCGATCGGGTCGTGATCGAACATCATGCCGCACACATGGTGGTAATGTGCTGATATTGAATTTCGAATAAAGGAAATGAAATATTGATTGAGTGTAATACCTCCAATGGGGTGACCTAGCCGGTCGGGTCGTGACCGGACTCCGCTCGAGATGGCGGTGGTGATGAGAACAGTGGTGAACACGTGACAGAATTGCCCTAATCTATGTTGTGGAAATTGTATGAAGAATTATATGAATTGCTTCTTTGATTTGCCCGTATTAATTGCTTGCATCTATTTGATAGTTCTTTCTAGTACAATGGTGTTCAGTTATACATACCAGTACAATTCAAATGTACTGATGTCCCTTTTACTGGGGGCGCTACATTCGTGCTATGATTGTAGGTGGCTCCATAGCGGACAGCGCCGACCGTGTGTAGCGGAGCGTCCATCTACTCGAAGTCTCGGTGAGCCCCTTATTCTTCCATTAGGCTATATGGTGTATATTTTGTTATTACGGCTTTTCACGTTTGAGGTATAGCTGGGGCCTTGTTGCCGGCATAGTCATGCTTATTTGTTGTATCCTTAGAGGCTCTAAAGGCACTAGTGTAGGTTATGTAGGGGGTTCGGGGAGTCCACTATATGTATATGTTGTGATCCTAAACTTGCGAACTCCTTAAGCTGTAACTCTAATAGAATCCTTAAATCTAGCTTACGTACGGTAAATTTTTTTATGATATGAAATGAATCAGTAATTTGGTATACACCGTGTATTATCATATAAATAAATAAAAGGCATGAGTTCCGCATTCATATTGAGTTGGGGTAGAAAGTGTTTGGTTAGGCTTGCTCAGTCGGGTTCACTTGATTGAGCGCCGGTCGCGCCTTCCGAGGTTGGGGCGTGACACCATCTCTATTCCTCCCAATCGTATGGCACCACTAGAGTTGAAAGAGTTGAAGGAGCAGCTTCAAGAACTCCTAGATAAGGGGTTCATTCGTCTGAGTGTGTCACCGTGGGGTGCACCGGTCTTATTCGTGAAGAAGAATGATGGCACATTGAGAATGTGCATTGACTACAGGCAATTGAACAAATTGACAGTGATGAACAAGTATGCTCTGCCCCGTATCGATGATTTGTTTGACCAGCTTTAGGGGGCAAAGGTATTCTCCAAGATTGATCTCCATTCAGGCTGTCACCAGCTGAAGATTAGGGATCCAGATATTATGAAGACTACTTTCAGGACTAGATATGGGCACTACAAGTTTCTGGTTATGTCCTTCGGGCTGACTAATGCCCCAACCGCGTTCATGCACTTGATGAACAATGTATTTTGGCCGTATCTGGATTCATTTGTGATTGTTTTTACTGATGACATCCTGGTGTACTCGCGTAGCCAGAAGGAGCACGCACATCATTTGAGATTGGTATTACAGAGATTGAGGGAGGAGAATCTTTATGGAAAATTCTTCAAGTGTGAGTTCTGACTTGGTTCCGTGGCTTTCCTAGGGCACGTGATGTCCAACGATGATACTCGGGTTGATCCAAACAAGATAGAGTCGGTGCAGAGTTGGCCTAGACTGTCCTCAACCACAGAGATTCGGATTTTCCTCGGTTTGGCGAGTTATTATCGCTGGTTCATCTAGGGTTTTTCATCTATTGCTTCGCCCTTGACCAAGTTAACGCAGAAGGGTGCACCATTTGTATGGTCGGACGAGTGCGACGAGAGCTTTCGGAAGCTCAAGGCAGCTTTGACCACAGCTCCAGTATTGGTATTGCTATTAGCTTCAGGTTCTTACACCTTATATTGTGATGCTTCGAGAGTTGGGATCGGATGTGTGTTGATGCAGGAGGGTAGAGTTACTGCATATGCTTCTCGTCAGTTGAAGCCCCAGGAAAAGAACTACCCTGTACATGACTTGTAGTTGGCTGCTATAGTTCATGCTTTGAAGATTTGGAGGTACTATTTGTATGGCGTGTCTTGTGAGGTATTCACTGATCATCACAGTCTCCATCATTTGTTTAAGCAGAAGGATCTTAATTTGAGGCAGCGGAGGTGGCTTGAGTTACTCAAGGACTATGATATTACCATTCTGTATTATCCGGGGAAGGCCAATGTAGTGGCCGATGCTTTGAGCCAGAAGGCAGTGAGTATGGGTAGTTTGGCATACATTCCAGTTGGGGAGAGACCCTATGCAGTTGATGTCTAGGCTTTGGCCAATCGGATGGTGAGATTAGATATTTCGGAGCCTAGTCGGGTGTTGGTTTGTGTGGTTTCTCGGTCATCCTTGTATGACCGCTTTAGAGAGCGCCAGTATGATGATCCGCATAGTGGACACCCCCTTTTTTCCCTAAAGCAGAATCGAGTTCATGACATTCGAGAAGACAACTCTTTTCCCACTTTGGGAATTGGGTTTTTTGAGAGTTTGGAGAGTCGCCACCTAATGATTATAGTGCATTAGGACACGTTTAGAAGAATTAAAGATGCAGACCAGAGCTTTGGGTAAGGGCTTGAAATTACCTCGTGGGGAAGGTGTTAGGCACCCCTCAAGATCCACTAGTGTGGTTCCCGGCCATGCTACAATTGTGACTTTAGATGTAAATGTAAATAAACAAGTACAAGAAGCACAAAAGGTTAAAAGAAGTGCTGAATTTTAAAGGAGCAATTTTTGTAAAATAAAAACGTGCAAGTAGAGGAAAAGGTCAAGTACTTAGTGTAAATAATCCGAAAGATCAGGCGAGAAGCAAAAATTAAAAATGCAATAGCCTTAAAGATTCAGAAAATTTTGTTAAACTAATAAAGAAGGAGAAAGGGGTCCTAGGTTTATACATTACATGTATCATTCACACAACACTGGTAGTCAGTTGTACGCGAAGTGTTATCGTGTAATCATCATCTCCATGTCTACCTTTCCCACCCCATTAAAGCGCGGAACGGTATCGTTTACTTATCGCATACTACTACCCGTCCCAATCCTATTAGTCCAGTGGTATTAGGACTTCTAATCCTACCAGGGAAGTAAGGAATGGGGGCCTTTGTGTAGTTTAAAGGGTAAAATTCTAGCTCGACATTCAAAACAAATATCAAGTAAAAGGGGAGAACAAACAAGCATACAAGGCTCAAATTAACCCCAGAAGTCAAATAATCATTTAGTTTAGCATGCCTTGACAAATACTGATTTGTTCTTAGATTTAAATTAAGCAGCAAGCAGACTGGTTCAACACATGTATTTAAACAAAAAGTCTGCATTAGGCAACTCGGATACAGTTGTTAGGGACTGACCCAATTCATTAATTAGCCAACATTTTGTTTATGAGTTGAAATAAAAAAACCTAGGCGTAGGATCTATTAATTTCAGGAAAAAGATGCAAAGAGTTACCAGTAGTTCCGGAAAGATGCAAGTTGATTTTAGAAAAAGAGTTATCAGTTTAAATAAAGAGAAAAGATGCAAACCGATTTTAGAAAAGAGTTACCAGTTGTTTCAGAAAAGGTGTAGACTGATTAAAAGGTTTACGAGTTTAGAGGAAGTACAGATTGGTTATAGGAAAAGGTTAACCAATTTTAGGGGGGTTTCAGAAGTAGAAAATTACCAGTTTTAGTAAAGACACGAGTTCCAGCAATCGGTACTTCTTAAGAACGAATGATGCTATTAAAGACGAGGCTTCCTATAGGCATGCTTTCTATACATTTACTGATTTTAACACCGTTTCATGACATTAATAAGAGTCTTATACATATGATGTCTATATGCAACTTTGTTATTAATCCTATAAATGGTTTGCCTAATGACATTCGTATATGCAGAAATGCAAGAGCCTATAGACATGATCTCTATAGCTGTCATTACAGAACATGAATGTTAAATCCTATAGACATGCTTTCGAGGTGATTTTGCAGTAAAGTTAAGCATTAATTCCTATAGGCATGGTCTCTATGTGATTGAATCAGTATTAAAGACCCTATAGGCAGGATTTCTAGTTTGATAAAAAAAATAAAAATCCTAACTCATGATTTCTACCCCTTGGAAGTAAGAAAAGTAAAGACCCCTCCCACACCTTTTTACTATACTCCCCGAGTTTCTACAAAATTATTACAACCCAATGAATCAAACTGGAAATTAAAAGATATACCAAAAGCTAACAACTAGATCTGACCAGCCTAATTCAAACTTAATGTTTGATAACAAGCGATTGAGCCACTTCCGGGGTCCAGATTTCCGAAACCTTCTCTTTATCCAAGGTGTTTCAAAGTTCCAAGGAATCTCAGGGATTCCAGGCATTGCTTACACCCAGGATACTATCAGAATTAGAATAGTGCATTGTGGAAGAGCCAACTCTCATGCATCCAAGTTCAGAGGGAGCTCAGGGGTCCCAAAGCATGGCTTGCAAGAAAGGGGCAGAACTTATAGCTAAGAGTAAGTGCAAAGGGAAAGGGAAATTGGGGAGCCATGGCAGGTGGTGGTCATACCTAGCCACAAAGTAGGCTAGCATACCCCTGACCAATTGTTTGGTTGAACAATTTAGGAGCAAACCTTTTGAAGGTCTGACCAAAGTCTTGATAGTGATTTGGACACTATCAAACCCAGACCAGGGCTCAGACACATAAAAAGGGGAAAAGGGAATGGACATTGATTGAATTTGGGATTCAAAGAATCTAGTTCAGGATCATAGACAGCAAATTGGAGTGCTATTATGTCCTGAACCATAACTCACATACAAAGGGTAAATGGTAACAGGATTCATAAAGTATAAAATTCATGACAAACAACTGATTGCATACATAATTTAAATACTGAACTATAAAGGAAATGGGAAACATGCGACAATATGCTTGAAACAAATGGGCAGAATTAAACACATTGTTGTTGAGGCATGTAAACTAATTGAGATATACCAGTAGAGAAGCAAAAGAGTGTAGAAGAAAGTAAACAAAGTCAACAACAGTGCAAGTATTAGAAAGAGAGAGTTTAAGTGAGAGTGAATTGTGAACTCAGATTGTGTTCTGTGTTCGTGTGTGTTCAAAGCGAAGGGATGAGAGTATTTATAGTTCAAAAACCTGTAGAGAAATAAGGTAACAAGTACAAGTCTAACACAAATATGGCATGGACACAAATAGATACAAATTAGTATAAGATTCCCCTTCAATAAGGGGATTTTTATTCAAACAGATGCTAACAGGTTTTAAATAAGGAAAGGGAGAATGAACCTTGTAAATAGAATGGTTGTTGCCATAAAAGAAGCAGTAAGGTAGTATAATGGGAAATTAAGTCTAAGTACAGGGTGTAATATTATTTTTGGAAAGATTCAAGGAGGCCAATCAAAGGAAAAGAATCAATTATCCCTTAAAGGGCGAGTAAAATCAGAATTTTGCTAAGAAAAAGTTTTTGAAAATTACTCACAAGTTATAGAAAGAACTCAATATATATATACATGAATGCACAAGTAATAGACACGTGAAGCTAATTTGTGGCAAAATAATAGCATGTAGCAGTAACTAAAAGGCATGATAGTCAAGTTTCAGTGCTTAACAATAGAGAAAAGATTCAGAAGCATGCAAAGAACTCAGAACCAAAAAATAGTCAAGAGAATGGAAGCACACTGCAATTTCAACGAACGAGTTGCACAAACAAAAAGAGATTGAATAGTCCCTAAAGAAACTAGGGTTTTCGAAAATCAAACGTGTTTTGTGGAGATGAGCAGTCAAATAAACAAAACATGTTTAGAATCCCGGATAAGCCCAACAATTAGGGTTTTTACTCATGCTAAATCAGATATAGGAGAGGGTAAATAAAGTGAATAATAAACAGAAACACAGACAAGATCCCAAAATTAGGGCTTTTAACATGCTAATTCAGATAAAAATAAGGTGAATTAAACAACTACTAAAAAACATACCAGGAAACTCAAACAAAATCCCCAAGAAAATTAGGGTTTTCAACATGCGTGTTCAGATAGAAGATAATACAAACAAAAATAGTAAAAACATGTCGAGATTCAGAGAAAAGATGTTCGAGATAAAATAACATGAAACCCTACTTGAGGAAAATAGAGTTTCTGAAAGCAAACATTAAAGAATCTTTGAGAAAAACGCATAGAAGGTTCACACACACATAGATCCAAAACTGATCTAAAATAAATCGAAGGAACCTCAGATATTAGGGTTTTGTAAGAAACCCAAGAGACGAGATAGGCTTTGGTAACCATTGATCTGAGCAGAGAAGTTGAAGATCAAGCTCGAATAGCCATGGCTGGCCAGGAAATGATTGAAGACGACCGGAGAACAGTCATCGAATAAAGGCTTGGTCGGAACCCTTCAAGATCTGATCGTTGGACCTTTAGATGTGAGCAAACAGAAGCCATGGGAGGGTAGGATAGGCCTCCGATGAGCCTGAGAAGCCATGTATTAGGGTTTAGATTAGAGGCCACAGCTAGGGTTTGAGGTAGTGTTGAGAGCGTTTGAGAGAGACGAGGGATTAGAGGTGGCAGTCTTTGAGAGAATGGGGAGGGTTTGGGGGGTCATTGGGAATTAATTAAGGTAAGGGGGAGCCTGGGCCGTTGATCAAAATGATCAACGGCTCAGATTAAAAGGGACACGGGCCGGTTCGGGTGATTGGGTCAAGGGTCGGGTTGGCATGGTAGTTGGGTTGGGCAATTTCGAGCCTGAATTTAGGATAATTGGGGTTGCCAAATTGGCTATAATTGAAAAGCAATTGAGGCCAAATCGTAAATAGCCAATTTTCCCTTTTATATTTTATAAAATAGTAATACAGATTTAAAAAAAAATAAGAGTACTGGGTAAATGAATATTATATAACTGTTAATTTGAAAATGCTGGGACTAATTTTATAAACATAAAATGCCATAAATTACAAGATAGGCTATAATTGCAACTATATGCAGTTTAGTTTTAAAAATACAAAATGAAATTGTAAAATTATGCGAAAATTACCTTAATTATATTTTGGTGTAAATGTGAAAATAAAAATGAATTATTCACCAAAATGATAATTTTGGGAATAATTATTGGATTTTGTTGCATAAAAATAGGTAATAAGTTGGTTTTAAAAATCATTAAAAAATGCCAAAACTCTTGGGTGTGTTTATATATGCACCAATATGCTATTTTGGAAATATTTGGGTATAAAAATACTTAGGGAAAAATTGGGTATTAACAGCTGCCCCTCTTTACCCAGGAAGAATGAAAGAGTTGTCGGGTAAAGACATGATGGCAAATTTTGACCGGAAGTGGTGATTTGAAAAGAGTTTGGCCGAGCTCCGGTTTATGAGCTACCTACATATCCCTGGTTTTACATGAATCAAGCTATATGTAGTTCAGAAACCATTTACGGAACATGCCGATGACGATTTGAAAGAGATGGGCACGATGTTTGGGGGAAGCAAGAGGTATCTTGAAATTGATCGGCTGTGAGAACCGGAACGGGGTCGCTCCCGCTGAAACGGCCATTGCTAGCCGGTACACCTGCAATTGAGCAATATATACGTATATCGTGCATAAAATTAAACATGATGCAAGTTCCCGTTGGACCATGAATGTTGTCCTCGGACGGTTAGGATGATGTCCTCATACCATGATGTCCTGGGCCATGAATCGCAAAATTAAAGGATTCGCAGGCTATAAAATGACATTCTCAGGCCATAATAATGGTACCTCCGAACCATGATGCCTTTGAATAATGACAGTGGGATCCTCGGGCCATGGCATGGTATTCTCGGGCTATGAAGATGATGCCTCCGAACGATGATGACTTTGGACAGTATGGCGATATTTCAGCCTATGAAATTCAAGATTTGGCGGTATTTCAGCCGACGCAAAAAATGTAAATGGCAATATTGCAGCCAACAAGAATTTAAATATAGTTTGGCGATATTTCAGCCGGTGCAAAAAATGTAAATGGCGATATTTCAGCCGACAGAGAATTTAAATAGTAGTTTGGCGATATTTTAGCCGGTGCAAAAAATGTAAATGGCGTTATTTCTGTAAGGCCCCATAAAATTTTGTGCTCAAAACCTAGTAGCTCATATTGCCAAGATCCGAATATGTGTTAGGAATGTGTAGAATTCTTCGCGGCGAGCGACACTTTTTAGTGATTTTGCACTTAAAAATAAAGAATCAAAATTTTGAAAATTGTCATTATGCGGTCCAGAATGCGGTCGCAGATCAGGTATGCGGACCATATTTCTACCGCAGAGTTAACCAGTGAGTTAGTCAAATTGAAGTTGAAAATGCAGTCTATTATGCGATCGTATAATCAATATGCGGACCGCATAATCGTCGCATAAATTCCTCAAGGATCTGTAAAGGTCAATTCTGCAGTGCATTATACGACTGTAGAACAGGAATGCAGACCGCATTTTTGTCGCAAACCCAGGCAAAGAAGTCAGATTCTAGGAGCACATCTGCCGTCCATTATGCGGACCGCATCTCCGCTCTGCGATAGCAGAGTGCAACTGCAGAACCAACTCGGGTCCAAATTTTCTAATTTTTCAACCCGATCTGGTCTTCAATAAAACACCCCAACCCTTTATTTTTACACATTTTTCTGACAAAACTAGAGAGAAGGGAGAGAGGGTTCTTGAGAGAGAAAGTCTCATCTTCATCAATTTGATTTTTCCAACGTCGCCCAGGCCCGGAAATTCTTGAGTATTATCTTCATCTTCATTCTTGCGGGTAAGGTTCCCAACCCTTTTCCATTAATTTTAAAATTTAAATAAAACAGGGGATTCTAATGAACTGATTCTTGAAATTGGAAGTTTAAACACTCGTGGATTTATATTAAAACCTAAAATATAGCAAGAGTAATTAGGTGGGAGTAAAGAATTGTGTAAAAGAGGGTTGATAACCTAAATATGTTCGGGTAGTGATTGTGAACTTTGATTCTAAGAAATATGTATTAATTTTTGCACTAGATTGACATTGCCAGGCTTTTTGGTAAAGTTGGAAGTAGATATTAAAAAGGGAATTCGGCTCCAGGTATGTATGGCTAACCTTGATCCTTGTAGAATCGCCTTGTTTGGTGTACGAATCTTCGATATGTGATATCTATGTGGCTTATTCGTGAAAATTATTGTGATTGGTATGATTGTGATTGTTGTGAAATTCTTGTGATTGGTTTGATTGAGTGTTGTGCTTAAGTCTCCCGATCTAATGGTGCAAGTAACTGGCAATAAACTAAATGCGTGATTGTGAAAGTGTTATGTGGTAAGAGTTGAGAAACAAATAATGGAAGAAAATCATGAATGATGCAACTGGAATAACCGTGATAACCACATCTATGGCTTATTGTGGGCAATTGTCGTTGTAATGTAAAGTACATGTGAGTTGTTGGATATAAAGGAAAATAGTATTGATGGTTGTGGAAATACTTTTAAATTATTGTTGTTATTTCTTAAGAAGTGTTGTTGTTGATCCTTGTGAATTGTTTATTGTTGTTGTGTTGTTTGTGAATTGTGTCTATACGGTGGGATCCGGTTGCGCGCCATAACACGAAGTTATTAGGTGTGGGTTGTGGTGATAAGGGTGGCCAAGGTAATAAGGGTGGACGAGGTAATAAGGTTGGAAAAGTGATCGAAATCACTATTGAAATACACATTTGAGCAAGTTGTGAAATCATTGGTGTGGAATTGTGGAAGGTGGAAAACAGGAGAGATTGAAAACTTGTTAGGCTTGATTGTTCCTTTCCTTGTGTATTTGATTGTTGTTTCCATTATTGTTACCTACTTGTATATGGCTTGAGTTTACTTAGAGCAAGTTTGTTCATACATACCAATACAATTCAAGTGTACTGACATCCCTTTTGCTGGGGGCATTACATTCGTGTTATGATTGTAGGTGAATTTATAGCAGGTAAGTATTGCAGACTCTTCATCAGCACCAATTGTATGCTAAATTTTCGAAATGTGAGTTTTGGTTGAAGTCCGTTACCTTTTTGGGTCATGTTGTTTCCAGTATAGGGATTCAGGTAGACCCCCATAAGATTACAGCAGTGAAGGATTGGCCTAGACACACGACCCCGACGGAGATTTGTAGTTTCTCGGGTTTAGCAGGGTATTATCGGAGGTTTGTGGAGGGATTCAAGACCCTCGCCTCCCCATTGACTAAATTGACGCAGAAAGCAGCTAAGCTCCATTGGTCCGACGCTTGTGAGAAAAGTTTTCAGGAACTGAAGTCAAGGTTGACCTCGGCGCCAATATTGGCCTTGCCAGAAGGCACGGAAGGATTTGTGGTTTATTGCGATGCCTCCAGGGTTGGCTTGGGATGTGTGTTGATGCAACATGGGAAGTTTATAGCGTATTCTCCGAGGTATCTCAAGAATCACGAGAAGAATTATCCGACGCATGTTTTGGAGCTTGCGGCAGTTGTGTTTGCTTTGAAAATATGGCGGCATTATCTTTATGGGGTCCATGTGGATGTGTTCTCAGACCACAAGAGTGTCCAGTAGTTGTTCAAGCAGAAGGAACTGAATTTAAGGCAGCGGTGGTGGTTAGAATTGCTCAAGCATTATATGGGTAGTATGGCTCATTTGGGAGTGGATCACAAGCCCTTGGCCCGGTAGATTTATCAACTGGCCAGTTTAGGAGTTTGCTTATCGACATCAGACGAGGGGAATGTTGTGGTGCATAATAGAGCAGAATCGTCTCTCGTAGCGGAGGTCAAGGAAAAGCAGTTTATGGATCCAACATTAGCTCAGATAAAGGAAGCAGTTTTGAGTAACAAGACTTCGGCATTTTCACTCGGCGGCGAGGATGGTGTATTGTGGTGTCAAGGTAGGCTATGTGTCCCGGATGTGGATGAGCTTCGGGAAAGGGTGATGGTGGAGGCTCATAATTCCAGGTATTCCGTGCACCGAGGTTCTACAAAATTGTATCATGGTCTCAAGGAGATTTATTGGTGGAACGGTATGAAAAGGTGTGTGGCGAACTTTGTATCTGAATGTCTGAATTGTCAGCAAGTGAAGGCTGAGCATCAGCGGCTTGGTGGGTTAACTCAGCTTATGGAAATACCAATGTGGAAATGGGAGATGATCAACATGGATTTCGTGGTAGGGTTACCTCGCACTCAGCGCAAGTTCGACTCAATTTGGGTAATAGTGGATCGACTCACCAAATCAGCTCACTTCTTGCAAGTCAAGTCCACCGATACTGCAGAACAATATGCTAAGTTATATATCAAGGAGATACTAAGGCTTTATGTGTAAGGCCCCGTAAAGTTTTGTGCTTAAAACCTAGTAGCTCATAGTGTCAAGGTCCGAATATGTGTTAGGAATGCTCGCTGCGGTTTGGACCCTTGGTAGTAATTTGAGCCTTTGAAAATCAAAAGAATTAATTTTTCTGAAAATTGTCAAAAGTGCGGTCCAGAATGCGGTCGCAGATCAGCTATGTGGACCGCATTCCTACCGCAGAACGAAACAGAAGGTTTGCCAAAATTAAAGTTGAAAATGCGGTCCAATATGCGATCGCATAATCGAAATGCGGACCGCATAATCATCGCATAAATTCCTCAGGGATTTTGGGGGGGTCAATTCTGCG
>MU778870.1:5021-19977 GCA_026770625.1 Nicotiana glauca
GATTTCTGGTTCGCGACTGTTAATACAGAGTCAAACCCTTCCTCGATTCGGGATTCAAACCGGTGACTTGGGACACCATAAATCTCCCAAGTGGCGACTCTGATTTCTTAAATAAAAAATGAATCCCGTTTTGATTGTCCTTAAAATGGAAAAACTCCTTTCTTTACGATATCTCTTCCCGAGGTGTAGTAAAGACCTATAAAAGCGGTAAAAAGGAGGTGTGACAATGTTGTCCTGATTCTGTTGTGAGCACGTGATTTTTGCCTCATTTGAATTATTCCTATAGAATCCATAAAATTAAGATTTTTCCTTTAATTACTTGATTTTTAGGATTTAATTGCGTAATTTTGTGTGTATTTTTATTTGTGTGTGCATGATAATTCATAAAAAATACAAAAATATTACATGAGCATTTAGGATTTAATTCTACATATTTTTAGATTAATAAGTATTTAAGCTTTCACAAAAATACGAAAAGTCCTAAAGAAACTGGGATTTGTTTTGTTTGATTTTAATTTTAGTTTTAGGTTTGTTAATTTCTTTTAAATTGGTATTATACTAATCGTAGCTTAATTAGGTTGTTTGAATTAATTGTGAGGTTTTAATTTTAGTTTTAAAATTAAAATCAAAAAGAAAGAGAAAAAGAGAAGAATAAATAAAAGATTTGAATTAAAAAGAAAACAAAAAGAAGAGCAAATCAGGCCAACTATTTTTGGGCCAGTATTCAAATCGATCTCACCAGCCCAAATAAGTTCCCCCCCAAACCGCCCTGGTCCAAAGCCCAAATGCCCCAACCCAGTCCAGCCCCCATCCCCTTCGAGACGACATCGTTTCGCTAAGGAAAGATCCCAGCCGTCGAGGTAACTCGATCTAACGGCTGGGAAGTAGGGTACAATTGGTATAAGGGTGTCTGAACCACACTACCCCCCAAGACCGTCTCCCCCACCTCATTCCATCAGAGACACCTCCACCGTCTACCGCCCTAGACCGCCGCCAAAAATCGCCTCACGGCGGCGGTCGGTCACCAAACAACTCCAAATTTACACCATAACACCTCCTCATCCTCCCCATTCCGGATCTAAACCTAGTTTCCTCCAAAACTTAGCCAAACTTGTCGAATATACGAATCTGTGAGCACCACCTCCGCCGCCCACGGAGGGGCCACCTCCAAACATTACTAAACTAACACCATAGCTTCCCCTCCTTCTCCCCATTACCATTCCATGCTTGATTTTCCTCAAAACCCCTCCAAACCCTTCGAATCCTCGTTTTAATCTACAAACCCTAGCTGCCGCCTTTGCTCTCTGGTGGCGGCGCCATCCTTAAACCTTACTGAAACGACACCTCACAGCCTTCTCGTCCTTCTCTTCCCAAACCCCAAACCAATTTCCCTAAAATCAAGCCATAATTGTACGAATTTTAGACCTAGGGTTATGATATGAACTGGTCGAATTTTTCAAGGATTGCTAGTGTTCGAATTGCATTCCGAATAAGGTTATGTGCTTGTTCTTGGCAAGAACAAGCATGTAACATTGTTTGGGATTAGATTCGAGGTCGGTCCAAGCTAGGGCTGAATCAGTAAGTGTTTCCTTCTTATTTGATTATATTTTTATTTCGTTTGTTGATTCTGTTTTTGTATTATTTTTATTTTTAGTTTTAGTGTTTCCTAGTTCTTTAGAAATCTTTTGTTCTGTTTCAATTTCCAGTGAGTCTTATTAATTTAGTGTTTAGTTCTTTAATTTCACTTTTTATTTATTAATTTAGTTAAATTTGATTTTTTCTGTTTATCTTTTCAGTTTTCTTATAATCAATTTCGATTCAGTTTGATTCATATTTTTGTGTATTTGACTTCGATGCATGATTTTTTGCGGTTGATCATATGATATGAATTCTACTTTAGTTTCAAATTTTTTTTACTTGTTAGTTAATTGTTAATTCATTGTTTTTTAACCTTAAGATATTAGTGTTCATTAAAGTTGAAGTCCAGTTTCGATTAATTAGGTTGATTAGTTCAATTGTTAGTTTTTCTTTTGTAATTAGGATTGTTTGGTTATAGCTTAAACCTTTCCAGTCCCCGTGATTGATTAACCATGATCAAGTTAACATAGGTAGTAATTTTAGGCTTAGTTCAAGGGTAATTGGGGTAATTCAAAATAGGAAATCCTACAAATAACTGAAATTGGAAACCCCTAGAACCTTCTAGATGGGGTTCCAATTAGAAATTTAGGAAATTAGTAGTATAACTTGGGCAACAAGTCAATAAATAAGGGACTAATTAGCTAAAATTTTGAAAATAAAAGGATTTAGGTGTAAATAAAAATCTGAAGACTGCCCTATGTTTTGCCTATAAAAAGGCATGTCCATTGCCTTGTTTAACAGGTTTTGAAATCTGGAAAAATCCCCATAAGTTTCCAGAAGTTTTGAAGCTAGAAAAACTCTGAAATCTTAAATTCAAAACTAGTTTCAGTAGTCTAGAGCTCCAAAATTCTACAAATTTCAAAATTCACATTCTGAGATCAAAAGCTCCTGAAAACTACTGAAAAATTCAAAAAAAATGGCTCAAGATCTGTTCTAGTCAGTTGCATTAGTTCATCAGCTAGGTTTTTTTGTCAAAATTCAGCTTAGTTTTGGTTAATTGAAGATCATTTTGGTAGCATACTGCAATCTATCCTATTTTCCTGGGTTTTGGAATGGAAATTACTGTTGCTGGCCGCAGTTTTACCTCTATTGAATTGCTGCTTTAGCTGACTTCCATTTCTCCTCCTTTTGTTCTAATTTCCAGGTATTTTTCAGCCTCAATTGATGTATGAAGAGTTGAACTAGCTATGTACTTGTATCGTTGAAAAAATGACATACTCTTCACATTATTTTATGTTTAGTTTACATGTAGGCATATTAGTTTGGCTGTTATTCTATACAAGAGTAATACTTGAAGTTTAAATGATTTGGATTTTGATGATTGTAATAACTGGATTGTCTTTCCTTTTGTTCTAGAAATTATACAAGTAGGATATGCAATTGTATTAGTTAGTGTAATTGAATCTCATTTGAGTAGATAGGCCTTATTGAATTAATATAGACTATGAACTTTAGCAGGATTTCATTTGTTTTGTTTAGTAATTCAAATGCTCAGCACTGTTTGCCTTCGTGCCTGTTTGCCTAAGGTTCTCACTATTCAATTTTTATTAGTAGGTTTTAAAACCTTAGCTGGAATTCCGTATGATTCAGGTGCTAGGTCGTAAAATGAGCATCATTGCGTTCGTTGTTATTCCAGTAAATATGATAATCCATGTTTAATGTTTAAAAATGTGAATGAGTTTATAGGTTAGATCACCATTAATTGATATCAGATTCTGTTAGAAATAAGATCATCAGGTCCTCGATTTTTATTTCTATGTTAAAATTGATTTAGCTTTGGTTCATGTTATTTGGACTATAAAAAACGGGCCCAACGTAGGCCCAGCTGAAGAGTAACCAGGTTCATATCCCTAAACATATTTCCTCACTTTGAATTGGGCTCATTTAGAGCCCAAAGTTTGAATATTTCATTGAGATGGTCTGTCCAGCTATATGATCGAATTGCCTCATACCTGGGCCAGTTTTTAGGCCCAATCTGCTAAAGAATTTGAAATTTCATTTTAAATTATTGGTTAAATTCTATAGTGCAATTTTGGGCCTTCCAAGTTAAGTAGCACATTTGAATTAAGAGGCTTTCCTCTTGTTTAAGTGTGGACTTGAACTTGAGTCCCAAATTCCTTGAATGCTTTTAATAATAGTAATTAATAATGCTAATTAATTAGGGCCCCTTTTAGAGACAATACTTAATAGAAAATCATAGTTCCTTTAGGTTGGCCTTAATATAAAAATGAGGTGCGCCACGCCAACCAAAATTCATAAATTGTGTGGCCTTCTCTAATACTCATATTAAAATACATAGAAACCGGAGCGTGCCGTTTAGCGAATTTTCATGGCCGCCGGCAAAGTTAATAACACGTTAGTTGCTTTAGGCGCGTTATTTAATAATTTTACCTTCCTAAACTCGGGTGTGAATTTCATGTGACCCAAATCCAAATCCCAAAACGCTGAATAAAATGTGTCGCGGATCCGGGTGCATTTCATGTGACGTGATCCAAAAACACGTTTTTAAGCGATGTTCAACCCTTAAAAAATTAATTTAAAGCGGTAAATACTTTTAAAATCGCACTATAGGATGAACATGTTTTAAAATCAGATATTAGGCCATTTATGATAGTTGAAACGACCGTGCTAGAACCACGGGATCTGGGGGTGCCTAACACCTTCCCCCGGGTCAACAGAATTCCTTAGTCAGAATTTCTGGTTCGCAGACTTCATTTGGAAAGTCAAAAATTTTCCTCGATTTGGGATTGAAGATAAACCGGTGACTTGGGACACCAAAAGCCAAACCTATCCCAAGTGACGACTCTGAATAAATAAATAATCCCATTTCGAATAATGTCACTATAATTGAAAAAACTCCCTTATACACTATCCTTCAGGGTGGTGTGTAAAAAAGGAGGTGTGACAGCTCTGGCGACTCTGCTGGGGAAACGAAACCAAAATTTCGATTCAGGGTTCAAGAATTCGAGCTCAGTATAACTGTTATATTTGGCTTTATCTGATTTTTCTACATGTTCCATGCTATATGTGCTAAATGTTTTACCTCTTTGATATTTGTTGAATTGTATATATAAACTGTTACGAATCCCTTCCTCTCTCTGAGTCTTCTACATCATGGAGAAGGGTGCACTTCGTGTAGCTTCTCTTCTATTTAGAGTCTTTTCCCCATTTAGAACGAGGTTTGGATAAGTTGCTAAGCCGGTGGAGCTTCTGCATCCCCGGTACGCTGCCTCCTCCTCGGCTCGAGTTGTACGATCGCGTAAGCCAGGTCTAGAACAATAAACCTAGGGTTTAAACCTAGAAGAACAAAACCTCATGTCGGATCCCTAGTAGGAACGTTTGTTTGCATCATGTGCATTTGACTTAGGGGACTCAATACAGGGTTGGGTCCGTCTAGGACAGGTGACCTGAAATGAAAAGACCATCCAGATGCATCTTACGTGCTACTTGTGCAATTATTTGCTCAGCTTTGCATGTCGACCGGCTGTATATAATAAGAGAAAATTGAGAAAAATAGCAGTGTTAGGACTAAGTGAGGGTAACCACTTGTTTTGAAAAACCAATGCCCAAATAGTACCGAAATGCTGTCGGATTTTTGAAAAACAAAAAGGGAAAATAGAGAAAAAAAAGATTTTTTAATAAATATTTGGTTTTGACAAAATATTTTGCCCGAACTACGCCAATTTGATTCTTACCGGATGTGAGATACGTAGGCAACCCTCATCGGGTCCAACTTCCCTTTCTGCAAAAAATAACCAAAAATACCATTTTTTTATTTTTGTCACAAAATAAGTCGGGTGATGCCATTCTTGTTTAAAATAAGCCGAACGTTCCCAAAAGGACGTCGGAAGGCTGTTTTTGCAAGAACGGCCACCCTGAGTCATTTTAAACGATTAACGGGCACAGCCTTAAAATCTTCTTTCCCCAAGTGCTGAAAGGTCGTATCCGCAAAACCACGCCTTTATATTTCTTGAAATAAATTTTTTGAAAAATTGCCACTTTTTCTTTTTGGGTCAAAATAAAGCCTTAAGTCATTTTAAATAAATGTGCAGGATGAGTACAGTTGACATTGAATCCTTCTCAGTCCTGAGTGAGATCCCTTTGAAGCTCCACATGTGGTGGAATGACCTAGGAAAAGGTAGTAGAGAAACGGTGGTAAAGATTCTGGGTGGCCTGGTCAGATTATTGAACATTAAGCCGAGGCCGGATATTATTGAAGCACTGATACCTTTATGGGACCCAACTCGCAACGTGTTCCGGTTCTCAGACTTCGAGCTTACACTGACATTAGAAGAGGTTGCAGGGTATGCAGGACTTAATAGAAACCTCAGGGGTCGATATCCATTGGCGCCAAGACCGGTAACTCTACACAGATTTCTAGACTTATGAAGTATCAACCGGGATTTTCAGGATAAGAATTTATCGGAAGGATATTGCGCTCTCCATTTATTGTACCACTGATATGGCAACCCAAAAGGTTTCGAGGAGCCCAACACTGGTTTGACACATGCTGGAAATAAATATAAGTGGGAGGCACGGCGGGAATTAGCTTTCATGGTAGCTTTCTTGGGAGTCGTGATATGTCCCCGAAAATATGGTCACATAGATATCGGCCTCGTAGGAATGCTAGATGTGGCTATAAATAAAACCAATAGCAGGGTGGTTCCTTTGATTGTGGCTGAAATGCATCGAGTTTTGACCAAATGCCGAGAGGGGGTAAATTCTTTCAGGGTTGCAATTTATTGCTATAGCTATGTATACAAGAGCACCTATGCCATCGGACTGGGTACATGAACTATGGTTTGATCGGGTTGAGCTGTATTAACGAATTTAAAACCCGAGTAACAGGCATTGAATTCCCTGAGGGTATCGAGGATTGGCTATCATGTTTGAGATCTCTGACTGCTGACAAAATTGAGTGGACTTTCGGATGGCTTCCCACTACTAAGGCAGTATACACATCAGCTGAAGTACCCTATATTCTCTTGATGGGCATTCGGAGTATCCAACCCTATGCTCCCTACCGAGTCTTGAGGAAATTAGGAAGATTCCAAACCGTCCACGGTGATGAAGATCTGAGCAAACAAGTCATCGAATTAGGTCCGAAAGTTGCATTTCCGGAGGGAAAAATCCGCCAGATATGGAATGAATGTAGATATCTTGAGCCTAAAACAATAGTGCGCGATCAAGCTAAAGGCGAAGTGGATTCCAAATACTTGGTCTGGTTTGGCAAAAGATTTCAAATTCCCGAGAGACCCGCCAAAAGGCCACATGTACAACAATTTACTGAATGGTCCCGGGTACAATGGGAGTGGTTAGCCAAGGAAAAGGAATACAGGGCCCGAATAGGAGCATTGGAAAAATAGGTTCAGGATCTTCGATTTGAAAACAGCTTGCAAGCCGCAGCCGATGAAGGTGACAAAAAGAAACTGACCCAAGATAATGAGGCTCTTAAGGCTCAAATCCAACAAATGAAAATAGCTGCTAAAAATCAAGAAAGAAGTCGGTCCGATGAGAGGTTGATAAAAGGGCTAAGAAGCAAGTCTTACAGTGCCAGGAAGAATTAGAGAAATCTTAAGGGAACATGGCAAATATCCAGACACAGTAGGAAAATAAGACAGAGGAAAGAGCCCAATTTGTGCAACAAATGAAAAGAAATTACGAGGGAACCATTGCTAATCTGAAAAGAAAAGTGAATACCCTTGAAGACAAGGCAGCCCAACGGGACAAGGAATTTCAGGCTGAGAGGGAACAGTGCTATAGGCTAATAGCTGAGATGGAAAAAGAAATAAAGCTGTTGCAAGATCATCACTTCCATGACTACCAGGTGCTAGAGGCTCGCAACCAGCAGATAAGTCGACTACTTCACAAAAAGGGCCGGATCAGAGAAAGAATTCGAGCCATTGCGGATAACATTGTCATGAAATGTCAACTCGGCGAAAGAATGAGTCGTACTACCTTCTTTGCTATAGTGATGATTTTTGTTCGGCAAGTTATGAATGATTTAGAGCACTTACAAGGGGGTCTTGCACGTAGGCCCGGGGCGATGCCGAATGATGCCCCGCAGGCCCTAGGATTTGAAGCTTTAATGTATTCCTAGTTATCGAGTCTGTATTTTGTTATTTTGAGTCTGTTTTGTAATTTTCCCTTTTAAGAAAAACAAATAGTCTAGTATCTTTGTAATCAAAGTTTTATTAATGAAAATTTGAAAAATCCCAAAAATTATTTCCTTATTTTTGCATTTATTTGCAAAAACTACGCGTGGTCTGATTCATGCGGGGTCATGATACGTAGGCAATCTCCATAAGATTCGACTGTAACCCTAAGAAAAAGAAAAATACGAGGAAAAGAAATAAAAGGAAAAGCAAGAGTGGAAAAGAAACACAAAAAGAGAAAGGCCAGAAAGAAAAGAAAAATGGAGAGGAAAGAAAAATCAAAATGAGAGAAAACCAGAAAACAAAGGAAAAGCAAGGAAAAACAAATCAAAAGAAAGGAAAGGGAAGAAAAGTCGGGATGACGCATGCAACCGTGGAAAATATATAGACATTTGTTTAACTGTATAGGTGCATCACACCCCAATGTGCAATTACATATCTGTTACTTATCTCAAACTAACCGTTGTTGTTGTCATATCCAGCTTAGGTTTATAGAAACAGTGGTTGGTTTTTGGTAAACTGGCATCGCATCAGTATTTTACCAGATCAAAAGGAAGTATAGAAATGTCGTCTGAAATGACTTTGCCACCAGTTCTCGTCACCGAAGATAGCCCAATCTCAGGGATCCCGGCCTCCGAGTCTGCCGCAGCTGAAGAAAACTGGATATTATGTCTCCGAGTTATGGAGATGTGGGATGCGTGGACTAATGGCAGGGAGCCTCCAAGTGCTATCTCTGGATTTCCTACATTGTTCCTCATAACCGGGGGTACTTCTGACATCCCCATCAGTCATCCGAATACCCCATTGGGACAACCAACCATGTCTGCTCACTTTGTAGGAACACCTTCTGAGGTACGCCCCCAGGTGTTCACATCAGGAGTAGCCCCCAATATTTTTACTGCTCCACCATGCTCCGTCACCACACAACCTTCACTACCTAGGCCTGCTCTTGATCCCTCGGCCTTTACTTTCCAAAATCCCATCTTTCAAGCGGATCCTCCTTAATATCCCACAACCACTTACTCCCAACCACCCCCGTTTGAGCTTACACCTGGACAAGACAAAACTTCTAAAAGGCCTGAGCAGGATGAGATGGCAAAAAAGATGAGGAGTTTAGAACAGAGTTTGAAAAATATGCAAGGTCTAAGCGGGCAGAAGAGTGTTTCTTATAATGACCTGTGCATGTTCCTCACGTGCACCTGCCCATGGGATTCAAAACGCCGAAGTTTGAGAAATATAATAGGCAGGGCGACCCTATTGCTCATCTTAAAAGGTGGGGCTGGGGGAAAAGAGAAGTTGTTAATGGCTTACTTCGGAGAAAGCTTGGTAGGCATAGCTTCAGAATGGTATATGGATCAGGACATATCTTGATGGCACATTTGGGACGATCTTGCCAGAGATTTTGTTCGACAATTTCAGTACAACATAGACATTGCACCAGACAGGAATTCCTTGGCGAATTTAAAGAAAAAATCTTTAGAACATTTTCGAGAATATGCAATTAAGTGGCGCGAGCAAGCATCAAGGGTGAAACCCCCAACGGATGAAGTGGAAATGGTCACCGTATTTCTTCAGGCCCAGGAAGCCGATTACTTCCAGAACATGATATCGGCCATGGGCAAACCTTTTGCAGAGGCAATCAAGATTGGTGAGATGATAGAGAATGGTTTGAAAACGGGTAGAATCTTGAGCCAGTCAGCCATCAGAGCAACCTCCCAAGCCATTCAAGGCGGGTCTGGAGGAATGGCTAAAGGAAAGAAGAAAGAAGAGATGTCTATGGCAGCATCAGGGGAAAGGAGGCATCGCGCTCCCAGACCCATGTTTTCTGAAAGAACCCCTCAACATTACTACCCTCATCATGATATGGCTTATGCTCCTCCACCTTATGCGATTATGAAGGCTCAACCCTTTGCCCGACCGCAGCCACATGCCAATAGAAATCAAACTCCATTCCCAAGAAATCATCCTCCCCACCAGAACCACTATAATCCTCGACATCCGCAGAATAACTTCCGTCCTCGGGAACCACCTAGGAGACCAAACTTTACACCAATCGGTGAACCTTACTCCAGTCTGTTCCTGAAGCTTGTTCAAATGAATTTACTGCAACCCATACCTCCAAACAGGCAAAACCCAGAATCACCATCATATCAGCGAGGCGTCCGATGTGCTTATCACTCAGGAGCTGAGGGGCATGATACAGAAAATTGTTGGACGTTGAAAAGAGCCGTGGAAGACTTGATGGAGCAGGGGAAGATAGTGTTGAGGGATGAGGAGGTCCCAAATATGACCAACAATCCTTTGCCAGCCCACAATAATGGACCTGTGATTGGGATGATCTGTGAGGATAAAGAGTTTGATCCGGCATTAAAGACCATCATTGCTATTGCTGGCGCAGAAAGAAAGCCAAAGGTTGCCCCAAAGCAAGACAAAGGGGATAAGAAAAACAAAGTCACCAAGACGGAGCTAGAAAAGAAAGCTGAAGCCAGAATAGAAGTGATACCTCCCAAGGATGGATTCTCTATGTCCCGCGAGGCCGTCAAGAAAAGAAGATGATTGTGAGCCCTCCAATGAAATTGGAAGTGAAAAGGGAACACAAGTGTACGTACCCAAGCAAGCTTATGTGGTGCGGGGGACAATCAAATCACCTCGGCTGAGTGAGCCAGTGGTTATTGGACGCGTACCACAGAAGCATGTGACCAACCCTGCTGCAGTGCCATGGAATTATCATCAGACGGTGGTTACGTATAAAGGGAAAGAAATCATGGGAGGGCTTCTAGAAAATGTTCTCGCCGAAAAGTACTCAAATATAGAAGAGGTAAACAATGCTACCAAATGGCGTTTCCCGCCTAAGAAACCTGTGAGTACTGAGGAAGCGGAAGTTTTCTTTCAAAAGATGAAAATGGCTAACTATGAGGTGGTCGATCAGTTGCGAAAATGTCCTGAACAAATGTCTTTACTGTCATTACTGTTGAAATCCCCTGAGCATCAAAAGGTGTTGATGAAAACTCGGAATGAAGCCTATGTGCCGGTTGAAACTTTGGTAGAATAACTCGAAAGAATGGCAGAAAGGTTCTTTACTGTCAATCAAATCTCATTCAGCAAAAATGACTTGCCTCTAGAGGGAGCTGCTCACAACAAGGCCTTGCACTTGACGGTCAAGTGTGAAGGATATTATGTTAAGCGAGTCAAGGTAGACGGAGGCTCGGGTGTTGATATTTGCCCGCTCTCCACACTACAACGTATGGAAATTGGGACCGGAAGAATTCGTCCCAACAATGTCTATGTGAGAGCCTTTGACGGCATCAAAAGAGATACCATCGGGGAAATCGACCTAATTTTGACCATCGGACCGGTGGATTTCGAGGTGACATTCCAAGTGCTGGATATGGATACGTCTTATAATTTTCTTCTAGGAAGGCCTTGGATCCATGCCGCTGGAGCTGTGCCTTCTACCCTCTACCAAATGGTAAAATTCGAACATGAGGATCAGGAAATCGTGGTCCATAGAGAAGACGAATAGTCAATCTATCGGGACCCATCAGTCTCATGCTTAGAAACTAGAGAGGGTAGTGAGCACATAGTCTACCAAGCATTTGAAGTTGTGGTGGCGGATCAACATGAAGAAGGAAACCCTTGCCCTCAACCTTTCCTATCTAATGCCTCGATTATGGTGGCAAAAGAGATGATCAGACATGGTTTCAAGCCAGGAAAAGGACTTGGAAAGTCTCTGCAAGGCATATCCGAAAAGTCTAAGACCGAAAAGTTCTTCGGGATAGGTTTCCACCCTACCCCAGATGATGTAAAATGGGCAGATGAAAGAAAGAAGGAATGATGGGTCTTGCCACAACCACTGCCACATTTGTATGAGACCTTTGTCAAGCCAAAGTACAGTGAAGAGGAAGACGATGAGGTTTTCACGACTGAAGAAATTGAAGAAATATGTGGGGCAATAAGAAAAGTACTCTACGAAACCCACATGGTTCAGCCAGGAGAGGGCACTAGCACCGCTGAGGTGTTGTCACACCTTCTTTTTCACCTACACCCGTAAGGGCGTAAAAGAGTTTATTTCCAACTTGAAGTGACAATCGAAACGGGATTATTTATTAGAAGATTCAGATTCGCCACTTGGGAGATTTATGGTGTCCCAAGTCACCGGTTTAGAATCCCGAATCGAGGAAAAGAATGACTCTATTTAATAGTCCGCGAATCAGAAATCCGAGTGAGGAACTCTGTTAACCCGGGAGAAGGTGTTAGGCATTCCCGGATTCTATGGTTCTAGCACGGTCGCTTAACTGTAGTATTTGATTTTATCTGATTTCAAAACATGTTCTAACCTATATATGCCTTTTATTAATAACCCACTTTTATTATATATTTATTTTTAAATAAGAATTGCAACGTCGTGAAAATGTATCTCGAACCACGTCGCACCAGTGCACCCGTGGATTTTGACACATTTCGACTTTGTTGAGATTTAGATTTGAGTCACATAAATGTGCACTCGTATTTAAGAAGGTAATGTTATTAAAATACGCGCCTAAAGCAACTACGCGTTTATTATCTTTGGGGAAAATCGTAAAATTTGCTAAACAGTTCACCCGAATTCTAAGTATTTTTATAGCATTTATTGAGGGCCCCGAAATTTATGTATTTTTGTTTAGCGAGGCTTATCTCATTCATCATTTAAAGGTAAACTTAAAAGCAACTATGATTTTCTATTTTTATTTATCTCTAATAATAAATAAAAGAAGCCCTAACTAATTATTTTGTTTAAGAATTACTACGTCTAGGTCCACACCTCAAACAGCCCGCGTGAGGATCATAGACTATTGGAAGAAAAATGAAGTACCTAACCTAAATTGAATATTAACAATTTCAACAAAATAGAGGTCAGCTAAAAAGTGAAAATTGGTTTTAGCAACTTTTTAGCAATTTTAAAACCAATTCCATGCATTCCATGAATTAATGAAGCACATATTTGAAAGCTTAAAGGAAAAGAGGTTATAAACATCACCTCAGCAAAACTGGAAGCAAACAAAATACACGAGGACAAAAAGATCAACACGAAATAGAAGTAATCAAAAAGAAGAACGGACTACACCCCTTGAAAATATCCAATAAAATCAAAATAACAACACCCAACAACAGCATTATGTCTTCTACAGATTTGCCAAATACGGCACTAGCGAAATGGAGCGGAAATGGTCAACAAGGAAGTAGCAAATCATACGACAACTTTAAGCCAATCCGATGCAATATTACTTTCAATAACACGATGAAACAGAAGCTGACCTCACATGAAAAATAAAAGGAATGAATCAGACGATCTCGGGACAGAACTCGAACCGGAAACCAACGACATTACCTCGATAGATCAACGACCTCAAATGGCGACGAATGAGACACTCGAACGAAAAATGAAGTGCTTCGTCGGAGTCTCAACGAAACTCGACCAAACTTCTTTGAATTCAGCTATAACAGACGCCTCAACTCGATTTCCTGGACTTTGGACCGGAATGCTCGACTTTAAAACAAAATCGATCAGCTTGTCTCAATGAATTCCGATATGAGGATGAACTGAAGCTTTGATAAACAAGCAGTTCTGAAGCTCAGAAAATCGGGGGATGAACGTGCTAGCTTTGGTCGTTTGGGGTAAGGTCCAGGAGATGAAATTCAAGAGGGGTCATGTATATTTGTGTATTGCGGCTGATCCTTTGGAATTTTTCTAGACCTCCTTTTTTTTGTATTTTTGGGTGTGTATATATAGTAGTGTATAGGGTGTGTGTGGGGAAAAGCTTTTTGGGGGGAAAATATTTTGGGGAAGGTATTTTGGGGGGAAAATATTTTGGGAGAAGGTCTTTTGGGAGAAAAATATTTTGGGGAAGGTCTTTTGGGGGAAAAATATTTTGGGGGAAGGTCTTACGTGGGGAATATTTTTTGGAGAAAGGGTTCTTTTAATTTTTATTCCCAATTTCTTTTTATCTTTTTTTTTATAAAAATCCTAGAATTGAAAACCTAAATTATCTAAAATTATACTAATTATAAAAATTATAAAACTACTTAATCCTAAACTAGAAGAGAAAGATCAACAAAAAGAAAAGGTGTAAAAATCAAATATTTTTTGTGAATTTTAAATTTTATAAAGCAACTAACTAATTACTTAATCCTAAAATGTGAACAAAAATTTAAATGCAATGCATGGTATTTTTGGTAATTTTAATTTTTTAATGAAAATTAAATATGCACAATAATGCAAATAATTAACAAAATTCTACGAAAAATCCTATAAAATTGCAAAAATTGGGAAAATTTATTTTCTGATATTTTATGGGAGTAATTCATATAGGGCAAAAATCACGTGCTCACAGCTGCCCCTCTTTGCTCGGAAACACAAAGAGGTTTCGGGCAAAGATAAGTGAGCGATACGAGCGATTTTTGCCCGTTTGAATACTCCATGGGAAGCATTTTTTGAAAGATTTGATCGAACCTTGCTTTAGAGGTTGCCTACATATCCTTGGTTATAAAGGAATCAGGTCAGTGTAGTTCAGAAGCGAATGAGGTGATGGAGTACCGAAGTTGAGAGCCAGTCGATGTGCCGTTCCGCCGAGGTTCCGGTCTGTGGCCCTGATGTTACATCAAAACATGAAAAAGACTAGTTAAACCTATCTACTACGAGTTATAAGATTCCTATCTATAAGTCTTCTGAAGCTTGATCTTGAGTCTTGAATGGTTCTTCATGAAGACTTTGGATTTGAACCTTGACACTTGCTAGTTGCAGGTGCTAGCTCGTTCTTCCTCAGCTTTTCAGACCAAACCCGGACAGCACCCCATACTTGTGACTCCAATCATGTCTTAGGCAATTCACATCTTTCTCTACTTCTAAATTTGGATTCCTTTTGCCTTCTTTTTGTTTCTCCCCTTCTTTTATTATTTTGGATTGTGACCAACATCTGGTGGTCGTCTCGGACTTTTGACTCGCATTATTTCCGCAAGCCTCTTTTTTTGCTGACCTGAGTTGCACTCTGAAGTGTTTTCCCTTTCTCCAGGTGATGCTTGACCGCTGAAATTTGGAATATATGTCTCTGTTCTCCAGGCGGGCTCCTGACTGCTGACGCTTGAAAAGTATTCCCTTGTTCTCCAGGTGGGCTCCTGACTGCAAC
>MU778880.1:26048-45953 GCA_026770625.1 Nicotiana glauca
GATTTGATCATAATTGAGGATTTTGATGTTAATGTTAGCGTTTTGATGATTCGAGCAAGTTTGAATGAAGTATTAGATCATATCTGTCCTTTTGGTTGAGGTCCGAAGGGCCTCGGGGTGAATTCGGATGATTAAACGGAAGTTGGAAGCTTGGTGTTGCAGCAGATCCTTAAGCCTTCTGTTGTTTCCGCATCTGCGGAAAAGGAGCCGCTTAAGGGGTTCCGTAGATGCGGTGGGAGAGCCGCAGAAGCGACCAAGGGGAGCCCAGGAGGATTCCGCAAAAGCGGAAGTCTGGTCGCGTTAGCGGGTCCGCAAAAACGGAGAAATCACCGCAGAAGCGGAAGATGGGGAACCGCAGAAGCGGATGCCTGCTCGCATAAGCGATTTTTGGGGAGTTTAATGAGAACCGCATAAGCGGTCGAATGGACGCAGAAGCGGTCCCGCATAAGCGGTATCGGGACCGCAGAAGCGAAAAATGCTGAGGGTTTAATGAAACAGTGTTATCGAAATTTCAGAAGTTAGAAAAATATTTTAGACTTCGGGAAGAGACGATCTTAGGCGATTTGGAGAGGATTCGAAGGGGATTCCATCAGGTATGAATTTATAGCCTCGAATTATGTTGTTATGGTCTAAAAACAAGGATTAAACACTGAAATTTCAAGGATTTAAAGATTAAAAATGGTGGTTAGGGCTTGAAACCTAAGAAGGTGTAAACTTTGAATTTGAGGGGTCAAACGAACTCCGATTTTTGTAAATTTGATATGTATAGACTCGTGGCGAGACGAGAAATCCAGTGATGTAAATTTTAAAATTTTTCGAGAAGTGGGCCCGAGGCTCGGGTTTTGCCAACTTCGTATTTTTGAGTATTTTTCGAGTAATTTCAATTGGGTTATGTTCCATTAGCCTATTGTAATGTATTCATTGTGGTTTTGACTAAATTCGACGCGAGAGGAAGTGGATTCGAGAGGAAAAGGCATGGCGGACTAGTTTTGTGGCCGGCTTGTGGTGAGTAATAGATGTAGATGATGACCTGAGGGTTTGAAACCCCGGTATATCACACTGTGACGCTATATTGAGGCGAGACACGTACTCTACGGTGAGTGCGGGGTCGATTGTGATTGGGGACTATGGCTTAGTCTGCCCGAGTGATATTGTACTGTGTTGTTGCCTATAAATTATCTGGTAAACCTCCTACTTGGATGGTTATGGATATATTTGGGATGCGTGTCGGTTATTTGGATCCCGTAGGGATTATTATCACTGTTTCCATGATATATAGCATGTTTTCATGATATCAATCCTGAGCTAAATATTGACTCGAAATGGATAGTAAAATTCTAAGGTTTTGAACACCTAATTATAATTACTGATAATCGGAACTAAGAATGGTAAGTTTGACTGTGCCTGTGTGGCTTACATGCATATAGCTGGACTGATAGTGGATGGGGCTACACGCCGCAGCGTATGTTACTATGATATTGCGCTTGGGCTGTAGGAGCCCCTCCGGAGTCTGAACCCCCACAGTGAGCGCGGGCACCCAAATGGATCGAGTTGTATGCCGCAGCGATCATGTGCATTGCATTGCATTCATACACCTATACCTGGATGTGTTATCTGTCATTAATTGTTATTATTACACTGTTAAATATGTCGGAGTATTGGTTATAGCTTTGCATTGTTTTATTTCGGGTTTTCATACTTTCAGTCATTATATATGTCTATTACCACTAAGTTGGAAGTACTCACTTTACTCCCTGCACCATGTGTGCAGATCCAGGTATCCCGGGAGTTTAGCTGAGCTTTTACTGATTTCAAAGTTTGTCCGGAGTTGTCGAGGTAGCTGACTGACGTCCGCAGGACCTGACTCCTCCCCTATCTCTTTTATTATCTTTCCGCAGTTTTGAGACATTATATTATTTGGAGTCTTGTCACACTGTATTGTTAGAGGCTCTAGACTCATGATCTCCAGGTCTTTGGGAGTATATTCAGTATTTCATGATATTCAGCTTAATCTTTAAGCTTCATTGTTGTTAATGATAATTAAATACTGGATTATGAGCTTCATGCTTGGGTTGAGAGTGTAATTGGTCGGGCTTGCCTAGCAATTGTGTTGGGCGCCATCATGATCGGGATTGGGGTCGTGACAATAACGCTCCAAAACGAGCCAATAATTATGCAAACCCATTAATATATGTTCAATTACTCATAATAATCTAATTTATAACAATTTCAAAACCCCGATCGAAAAGTTGACAAAATCACCCTCGGGCCCACTTGCTCGGAATTCGAAATTTTTTGAAGATAAAGTTTTCCGACAACCTCACGAACTCAAATATATAATTTACTCTCAATTTCATATCCAACATCGTGATAAAATCCAAGAATACCAATTTTCTAGGTTTTCCCTCAAACCCCAAGTTTTTCACTAATTTTCATGTTCAAATCCATATACAATCATGTATTTAACTCAAAACTAGTATAAACCACTTACTTCATGCTTGGTGGTGAAAATGGTACCTCAAAGTTGCTCCAAAATCAGCTCCAATGGAAGAAATGGGGTTGAAATGAACCAAACTCCCGATTTAAATAACCTCACTGCCTCCAGCATTTTCGCACCTGCGGTCACTTGACCGCTTCTATGGCTCTGCAGGTGCGGCCCCACTACCGCAATTTGCGGTCCTTCACCAGGCCCCCTCATTCCGCTTCTACACTTCTCCTTCCACAGGTGCGGTCCCGCTTCTGCAGCAAAATAACTGCATATGCGGTCCCAGCCTAACCCAGCCACTACTGCTTCTACGGCACCAAGGTCGCTTCTGTGGCTCCGCACCTGCGACCTAAGCCTCGCAAGTGCAGTTACACCAGAAGTCAACTGCTTCCTTCCTTCTTCAAATTTCAAGTTTGATCCATCAACCATCCGGAATCCACTTGAGGCCCCGGGACCTCGACTAATCATACTAACCAGTCCCAATCCATAATGCGAACCTGTTCGGGGCTTCAAATCACATCAAACAACGTCGAAATTATGAATCACACCCCAATTCGAGCTTTATGAACTTTAGAACTTCAAACTTCTACATTCGATGCCGAAACCTCTCAAATCATGTACGGTTGACCTCAAATTTTACACACAAGATATTTTCGACATTACGGGCCTACTCCAACTTCCGGAATTGGAATCCGACCCTGATATCAAAAGGTCTACTTTCGGTTAAACTTCTCAAGAACGTTCAAATTTCTAACTTTCGCCAAATGACTCCAAAATGAACTACGGACCACCAAATCCACTTTTGATTGCGCTCCCAATACCACAATCACCATACGGAGCTATTCCCAGACTCGGAATCCTAAATGGATATCGATAACACTAAAATGCAACCCGAACTTATGAAAATCTTCCAAAATGCTAACTTACCCAATAGGCATCGAAACACTCTCAGGTCATCCAAAATTCGATCTGGATATACGCCCAAGTCCAAAATCATCATACGAACCTACTGGAGCCTTGAAATCCTGATTCCGAGGTCGTTTACTCAGAAATCCAACCTTAGACAATTCTACCAACTAAAACTTCGAGATGAGAATTTTCTTTCCAAATCATCTCGAACTTTCCGAGATTCAATTCCGACCACGCATACAAGTTGTAATACCTGAAGTAAAACTGCTCATGGCGTTGAACAATGCGCTAGAGTTCAAAACGATCGGTTGGGTCATTACAATTTTGCCTTAATATATATATGATACATACCAATAGTCCCTGACCTGACCTCGTCACTACTCGACCAAGGTTAGACTTGGCACTTACTAGGTACCGTTGTGGTGTACTCATGCTACTCTTCTGCATATATTTTCGTGTGCCGATCCATATATTTCTTATCAGCCGCATTATTAGTGAACAACGACAGTTGAATACTTCAAGATATATCTGTCTTATCTACTGACCTCGGAGTCCCCCTCTATTCTCCCTTATGTCCATTATCTTCTGTACTTCTTTTGTTAGACTCTGATGTATAGAGATACTAGTTTTTTCTTCTGTAGTTTGTGACTCATGATGTTCCGGATTTTGGGAAGACTGCGTAGTTTTGAGGCGTTGATTATTGTACATGCCGAGCGGCATGGTTGTTAGTTATGTTATTGTTGTTGCAGTTAGTTGTGCTCTCATGTTCCTATTATTTTCGAAATTGTTTAGGCTTACCTAGTGTAGAGACTAAGTATCGTTACGACGTCTTACAGAGGCTAAATTGTGCTGTGACAAGTTGGTTGTCATATTATATTATCATGTTCTATTCCCAATTTAGGTCTTACTGTCGTTTCTTTTCAGTATACGATAGTTTTTGCCCCAAAACTAGTTTTTTTAAATTTCTTTTCTTTGAAGACTTTTTTGCTGGCTTCTTGACTTAGTTCTTTTTCTATATCTATTTGTTATAGCTAATAATAGAATATATCAGCTTCTAAAAGATTCCAAGTCCTTCTTGAATTTTTATATTGTTTAATTTGATATAAAGAGCGATAAATATTTGCAAGTGTAAGCAATAATGCTATTATATAATTATTTTTTAACTATAAAAAGACCAATACAATTATAACCTGTGACAGGAGTTTTTTTAATGATAATATTAATTATAATTTTCTCATTTAACTCATTTTACTATCATGTTCAAATAGTTGTGCACTTATTTTAAAAGACTCCAAGCCCTTCTCGAATTTTTACATGATTGATTAATTTGATATAAAGAACATAAGATATTTGCAAGTGTAAGCAATAATGCTATTAATTATATTATCTTTTTCAAAATATAAAAAGACCAATACAGTTGTGAGTTGTGACAGAAGTTTTTTTTAAAGAAAATATTAATTATAAAATTCTCATTTAGCTCATTTTAATATCACGTTCAAATAATTGTGCATTTACACTATGTGTTCGATAATAATTTTACATTACAAAAGGTATAGCAACCACGACCTCAAAATTCTGGATTTGCCAATATTAAGTACATATTATTGTCGTTTCTTTTAAGCATACGATAATGCTTGTCCCAAAACTTGGTTTTTAAAAAAAAAAATTATAGACTTTTATTATTGGCTTCTTGATTTAGTTTTTTTATGTATCTAATTATTATAGCTAATAACAGAAAAAATAAGCTTCTTAAAGACTCCAAGTAGGGGTGTTCATGGTACGGTTGGGATCGATTTTTCTCTTAAAAAAAAAACAAATCAAACAAGTCGGTTTTTCAAATATTAGATCCAAACCAAACCAATTAAGTCGGTTTTTTCTTGATTCGGTTTATGTCGGATTTTTGGTTTTTTTGGTTATTTGTCGGTTATTTCTTAAATATAAGACATACAGTACCAAACACATATCCCGGAGACCACATTTTCAATGTAACACTATCAAATCAATTGCCCTTTAAGAAATCTATTATTTACCAAGATATATTGATGATAATTGAATCAAATAGTGATGAATAATTTAAGGACTCAATTAAAAATATATTATTTTTAACACGAAATGAATTCTTATACTTAACAAAAGAAAACTACCAATCAAACTAGAATGTAAAGGTAAAGAACTATACTAAAAGTGCAAGCTATTAACATTTACCATTAAACTTTTGAAACTTTATATAAAAACATACATATATATAGGTGTAATAATGAATTCGAAATAGCTACTCCTATAGCCGGTTTGGTTAGATTTTTTTCTGATTAAAACCAAAACCAAACAAAATTTAATCGATTTTTAAAATTCAAAACCAAAATCATAGCCAAATCAAACCACAATTTTTTGATCGGTTTGGTTCGGTTTTTCGGGTTTTTATGAACACCCCCAACTCCAAGCCCTTCTTGAGTTTCTATATGGTTATTTAATTTGATACAAAGAGCGTAGGATATTTTTATGTGTAAGCAATAATGCTATTATATTATCTTTTCCAAAATATAAAAAGACCAATATGGTTGTGACTTGTGACAAGAACTTTTTTAAATATTAATATTAATCGTAATTTTCTCATTTAACTCATTTTACTATCATGTTCAAATACTTGTGTATTTATACTATGTGTTCGATAGTAATTTTACGTTATAAAAAAGTGAAGCACCCACGACCACTAAATTATGGATCCGCCATTGCTACTTAACGCCGAATAAGGAATCAAAAAAAATAAAAGGATGTTGTTATAAATATATTATATTGGGGATGTCAATGTAGTACTTCGTTGTAAAATTCACCGTAAATATGTTTATCTATTTAATACTCTATTGAAAATAAACCTCCTAAAGAAGCTTATCATTTCGGTACTTCCTTGTGGATAAACATTACCTCCCGTAGAATATTATCTATGACTGATACAATAACTAGAAGAAGCTTACAAAATAACTTGCAGTAGGAGCTTACAGACATGCAGTAGGAGCTTACAATCAGCTTGTAGTAGCAACTTACAAGCAGTTCCCACAGCAGCTTGCAGTAGCAGCTTACACAAGAACTTTCTTTCACATATAAATAAATGAGATTTCAGTTCGTTATTTACATATATTTGAAGTTGAATAATAGATCAATCTCTCTTTATACTTGTCTTCGGTTTATTTACTTGATAATTTTTATAACACGTTATCAGCACGAGACCCTGCCATTTGAACACTTACTTCGAATTTAATTTCTATTTTAGTATCCATCTCCAATGTAAGGTGACGCTCTTACGACTGTGGTTAGACCGAGTTCATTCAGAGCATTATAAGGAAAATTTTATCCTGAGTATATTGGATTTTGTAACGACCCGACTGGTCGTTTTGCATTTTTGAACCATGTTCCCTTGAATAAAACTTCCTGCACTTGCTTTAGTTAATTTATGACTTGCGGGGATGGGTGGTTCGGGAATTAGAAGAGTTTTGAGCAAGAACAAGTCTAGTTGCTTCTTTAAGTTTCTTTAAAAAGGCCAAGTTTGACTTCGGTCAATATTTTGGAAAAACGGACCCGGAATCGTGATTTGACAATTTTTGAGGGTCCGCAAAAAAATATGGGACCTGGTAGTATGCCTGGAATCGAATTCCGAGGTCCCTAGCCCGAGTAATAAATTTTTATGTGAAATTGTTAAGTTTAAGTTTCAAAGATTTAAATAAACTAAGAAATCATTGTTTTCATAGGTATCGGGTTAGGATTTCGATTCCGAAACTTGGTACAAGTCCAAAATATCAGTTAAGACTTACCCGTAAAAATTTGGTGTCAATCCGAGTAGTTTAAGGGCGTTTTGACCCGTTGGAGGAGAATTAAGAACTTGAAGTTCAATGATTTGATTCATTTGGTTTTGGGGGTTGATTCCTCGATTTAGCATTGTTTTGAGTATTTCGAGGGTTCGAGTAGGTCCGCCTCGTGATTTCAGACTCGTCGGTATATTCAGGTGGGGATCGGGAGCCCCGAGCGTGAAATGGTCGAGGTTCGAGTGAAGTTGAAAATTTAGAAAGGGCTGGGATTTTGCTGCTTCTGTCATAACCGCATCTGCGGTTCTTGGGCCGCAGAAGCGGGACCGCAAATGCGGTCTAATTGTTGCTGAAACAGAAGGGGCTAGGCCCAGGGGAAACCACAGAAGCGGGCCCCCGACCGCAGAAGCGGTCCACCCGTCCCAGGCCCAGAAACTACAGAAGTGGTGGGCTTTTCGCTGAAGCGGACTCGCAGAAGCGAGGTTTCGACCGCAGAAGCGGCCCAGGCCCCCTTGCCCATTTTCGCAAATGCGGCTCTTCAAGCGGAAATTATTCCGCAGAAGCGGAGATCACTGGGGACAGAAGGGTTCATTAATACGAACTCAAACTCATTTCTCTCACTTTTCACTACACACTTGGGCGATTTTGGGGGTTTCAAGGAGAGAGTTTCCACATATCATTGCAAGGTAAGTAATTTCCACTCACTTTTAGTTCAAGTACATAAATATTAGGTAGATTTAACACTAAAATTAGGTGAAAATCAAGAGATTAGAGTTAAACCTAGGGTTTAATCAAAACTAAGATTTAATCCTATAATTTTCCATGAAATGAACTAGAAATCATATATTTGTGATCCTTAGGTGATAGGGAGCAACTTCCTTCAAAAACTATTGGAATCCGGGCACGTGGGCCCGGGGTCGAAATTTAGGAAAACTTGTATTAATGGTTAGGAAATTGCTTAAGCAATTAGAATTTAACCTTGTAAGCTCTTATTGACTAGTTCTTGCTTATTTTAATTAGTTGGTGCTCGTTTGGCTATAAATTGACGGTTTGGGCTTATTCTTGATATCGAAAGTGTGCTTCGGAGCGAGGTGTCTCCTTTCTAACCTCGTAAGAGGGAATTGTCCCCTTAGGATTAATGTTTGAGTGTTTGTTGCTAAATGCGGGGACTACGCACGCATTAGGTGATGGGAGGCCGTGTGTTGCTACTACTATATTAAATATCCGGGTAGCTTAGGACCTACAACATGCCTATTAAATACATCTCTTATGTTAATTTGTTGTTATGAACCCCTAGTGTGTACTAGAGACTTAAAAGGGGATATGAGCATACTTGTATAGTTAATTAAGTTTGGTTTGGTATTTTTGACTATGTATGTGCCATGTGTGTGAACTTGAATTTCATCCTTATTTGTGGATCGGGCCGATCGCCTCGGTATGAATAGATGCATCTATAGGCGCGTCGTCGACCCTCGACAAGTGCACAGTTTATTTCTGTTGGTTCGGGCCGTCGCCTCGGTATTATGTGCGCATGTTAAATGTGGAAAAGCTTATATATGCTTTATTTTGCCGTTATATCATATGATAAACTATAAACTTGATGTTGTAGATTTCTTGACTTATACCACTTGTCATAAAACTGTCGATGCTTGTAAATTCAATGATTTGAACTCATCATACTTATATATATATATTTTTTTTAATTGACCTTAGTAAGTATTGAGTCGACCTCTCGTCTCTACTTCTTCGATATTAGACGGGATATTTACTGGGTAGATATTATTTATGTACTCATGCTACACTTTTATACTTAAATGTATAGGATTTGAGGCAGGTGGATCCGGACATCATTCTGGTGCATATCAGTGAGCGCATCTGGGACTTCTACGGTGAGCTGCATTCCTTTCTTGTCGATCTGCAACCGAAGAAGTCTCCCTTGTATTTTTTGTTGTTTCTGTCTATCCTGATTCAGACAGTAGGATTGGGTATTATTATTTTACGTATATTCTACTAGTTTCCCATAGCTTGTGACACCAGGTTCTGGAACACACAGTGGTAGACATTATTTTGGGTTGTATAACTGTCTTTACATTTCATTGATCTTTACTGGTTTATAACTTTAAATTGGGAAAAATCTATTATAATGATTTTTGGCAAAGGTAAAATGAGAATTTAATTATACTTCCGCGTTGGCTGGCCTGACAAATGGTGTTGGGCGCCATCATGACCTATTATGAAAAATGGGTCGTGAAAATATGGTATCAGAGCACTAGGTTCACGTAGGTCTCACAAGTTACGGGCAAACCTAATAGAGTCTTGTAGATCGGTACGGAGACGTCTATATTTATCTTTGAGATGCTATAGGGTGTTAGGAAAGACCACTCTTTATTCATTTTCCATCGTGCAGTGGTCAGTGTACTAAATTTCCTCTTCTATTCTCTCATAGATGGTGAGGACTCGTATCGCCGACGTTCCGGACCCAGGAGGAGATGCTCCCCCTGTTGCCAGAGGCCGAGGTAGAGGCCGGGGGAGGGCACCGGCCTGTGGTAGGGGATGAGGGCATCCCAGATCTATTCCAGTTGCACCACCAGCAGACCCTGCGAGGGATCCCACTATTGAGGAGTAGGGCGAGGCGCCCGCAACTGAGCCTACTCCGGCGGATTTCATGATTGCGCTGGGATTTCAGGAGGTCATGGGCCGTATGCTCCGGTTCATGGAAACCATGACTCAGGCTAGTTTATTTCCAGTAGACCCAGCTGCTTCGCAGGCAGGAGGGGGAGCACAGACCCCTACTGCTCAGGCTCCAGGTCATGCAGCTGCGGTATATCAGACTCCGGGTGCACTGCCCGCAAAGGGGGTTCAGCCAGTTACTGCAGCGGCACCCCAACCTAGGCCAGCTGTGGAGTTCGATCCACAGAAGTTACTAGACAGGTGGACCAGACTTCACTCTCCAGTCTTCGGAGGTGAGCGTTATGAGGACGCCCAGGATTTCATCGATACGTACAGGGATAGACTGCGCGCTATGAGGATATTGGAGTCGCATGGACTCGACTTCACTACTTTTTAGCTTGAGGGCAGGGCCTGTAGATGGTGGCAGTCCTATGTTCTTGGTAGGCCCGCCGGTTCTCCTCCCATCACTTGGGGTCCGTTCGTATAGTTGTTCCTGGATAGGTATATTCCGCCCTCTGAGAGGGAAGAGCTGCAGTATCAGTTTGAGAACCTTGAGCAGGGTTAGATGTCTATGACCGACTATGAGGTGAGGTTTTCTGAGTTATCTCGCCATGCACTTATGATACTCCATACGGATGCAGAGAGAGTACGGAGGTTTGTCGCCGGATTGCAGCCCAGTATTCGATCGAGTATGGCCCGAGAGGTAGAGATAGGTACAGAGTATCAGCTTGTGGTCGAGATTGCTCGTCGGATTGAAGGATATCATTAGAGGGGTAGGGAGTAGATATAATAGGACAAGAGAGCCAGATTCTTTGGAGAGTTCAGAGGTGCCCCAACTAGGGGCAGAGGTCAGTATGGGAGGGGTCAGCCCAGTAGGCCCCCATCTTCAGCACCACCACCTCTCACCCAGGGTGCTGCACCACGCCCCTATTTCAGTTCCATGTTAGAGAGTTCCTACCGCCCGCCAGCTATTCAGGGTTCTTCCAGTGGGTATTCAGGTCCTCAGGGTTCTTCTGGTCCCTACTTCAGTGCTATGCCGGAGACCTTATATCACCCATTGGCTATCCAGGCTCCTCCCACGGGGTTTACGAGTCATCAGGGACAATTATCAGGGCAGAAGGTCACCGCACCACGTTGTTTTGAGTGCAGTGACATAGGCCACAAGGGGAGATACTGCCTCAAGCTTAGGGGCAAGGCAGTACAGCGGGGGCAGCAACCCATGACTCCAGCACCAGCGACCCAGCCACCTAGAGGTGGAGGGCAAAGTGGTAGAGGCCGATCCAGAGGTGGAGGCTAGACAAGGAGAGGTTAGCCAGCTACTCCTCAGTCAGCTGAAGGCCAGACAGCCGATGCTCCATCTAGATTCTATACTCTTCCAGCCAGGCTGGATGCATTGGCCTCAGATGCCGTCATCACAGGTATTATCTCTGTCAGCGGTAGAGATGCATAGGTATTATTTGATCTAGGATCTACTTATTCTTATGTATCATCTCTGTTTGCTCGTTTCCTAACTATTTCTCCTGAGCCTTTGGGTGTTCCTGTTTATGTGTCCACTCCTGTAGGTGATTTTGTGGTTGTGAGTCGGATCTACGGGTCTTGTGTGGTTATTTTATGTGGTTTTGCTACTAGAGCAGATCTTCTGTTGCTCGATATGATCGATTTTGAGGTTATCCTGTGCATGGATTGGTTATCTCTATATCAAGTCGTTCTAGATTGCCATGCCAAGACTATTTCTCTAGCGATGCCAGGGTTGCCGAGATTGGAGTAGAAGGGTTCCACAGTTGATACGCCTAGCAGGGTCATTTCTTTCCTGAAGGCTCAGCGCATGGTGGAGAAGGGGTGTTTGGCTTATTTAGCTTATGTGTGAGACTACCACCACAGAGTCTCCGACGATTGATTCAGTCCGAGAGTTCATCGATGTTTTTCCTTCTGATCTTCCTGGCATGCCTCCGGATCGTGATATTGATTTCTGTATTGATTTGGCTTCAGGAACTCAGCCTATATCTATCCCACCGTACCGCATGGCTCCTAAGGATCTGAAGGAGCAGTTGGAGGAGTTGTTAGCAAAGGGGTTTGTTAGGCCCAGTGTATCGCCTTGGGGTGCACCAGTGCTATTCGTGAAGAAGAAGAAGGATGGGACTATGCGGATATGTATTGATTACCGCTAGTTGAACAAAGTCACCATCAAGAACAAGTATCCATTGCCCCGTATTGATAATTTGTTCGATCAGTTGCAGGGTGCCAGGGTGTTCTCTAAGATCAACTTGAGTTCAGGGTATCATCAGCTGAAGATTCGGGATTCGGATGTTCCGAAAACTGCATCCAGGACTAGGTATGGCCACTATGAGTTTCTGGTGATTTCCTTTGGCTTGACTAATGCTCCAGCGGCATTCATGGATTTGATGAACAGGGTGTTCAGTTCTTATATTAATTCTTTTGTCATCGTTTTCATTGACGACATCTTGATATACTCACGTAGTTTGGGGAGCATGAGCAGCATTTGAGAGTAGTGCTTCAGACCTTGTGAGAACAGCAGCTTTATGCTAAGTTCTCCAAGTGTGAGTTTTGGCTAGAGTCAGTAGCATTCTTGGGGCATGTAGTGTCAGGAGAGGGTATTAAGGTGGATCCTAAGAAGATTGAGGCAGTTCAGAGTTGGCCACGTCATATTTCAGTGACCGAGATCAGGAGTTTCTTGGGGTTAGCATGTTATTACCGGCGATTTGTGCAGGTCTTTTCATCTATTGCATCACCTCTGACCAGATTGACCCAAAAGGGTGCCCCGTTCTGTTGGTCCGATGATTGCGAGTAGAGCTTCCAGAAGCTCAAGACGGCTTTGACTACGGCACCAGTTCATGTATTGTCTTCTGATTTGGGGATGTATACAGTGTATTGCGATGCTTCTCGCGTCATCTTGGGATGTGTATTTATGCAAGAGGGGCGAGTTATTGTATATTCTTCACGTCAGCTGAAGGTTCATGAGAAAAATTACCCTGTGCACGATCTAGAGTTGGCGGCGATTGTTAATGCTCTTAAGATATGGAGGTATTATTTATATGGAGTGTCATGTGAGGTTTATACAGACCATCGCAGCTTGCAGCATTTGTTCAAGCAGAGGGATCTTAATTTGAGGCAACGCATGTGGCTTGAGTTACTAAAGGATTATGACATTACCATTCATTATCATCCAGGCAAGGCAAATGTGGTTGCGGATGCCTTGAGTAGGAAGGCGGAGAGTATGGGTAGCTTGGCATTCATTCCTGTTGAGATGAGACCATTAGCCTTGGACGTTCAGTCTTTAGCTAGCAGACTGGTGAGATTGGATATTTTAGAGCCCCGCCGGGTTCTAGCATGTGTGGTTGCTCAGTCTTCGTTATTGGGGCAGATTAAGGCCCGACAGTTCGATGATCCACATTTGGCAGTTCTCAGAGATACGGTACTTCAGGAAGGTGCCAAGGAGATTTCTATTGGTGAGGATGGTGTGTTACGGCTTCAGGGCCGTGTATGTGTCCCTAATGTTGATGGCTTGAGAGAGAGGATTCTAGATGAGGCCCACAGTTTGAGGTACTTCATTCATCCGGGTGCCACGAAGATGTATAGTGACTTGAGACAGCACTACTGGTGGCGGAGGATTAAGAAGGACATAGTGGAGTATGTTGCTAGATGTTTGAATTGCCAGCAGGTCAAATATGAGCACCAGAGTCCAGGTGGCCTACTTCAGCAGATGCCCATTCCGGAGTGGAAATGAGAGCACATCACCATGGATTTCGTGGTTGGGTTGCCACGGACTCAGTGGAAGGTTGATTCAGTGTGGGTTATTGTGGATAGATTGACCAAGTCGGCCCACTTCATTCCACTGGCGACTACTTATACGGCGGAGAGATATGCCTAGATTTACATTCAGGAGATAGTGAGGTTGCACGGTGTGCCGGTCTCCATCATATCAGACAGAGGCCTTCAGTTCACAACCCATTTCTGGAGATCTCTCCAGAGTGAGTTGGGGACCCGCGTAGAGCTTAGCACCGCATTCCTTCCTCAGACCGATGGGCAATCGGAGCGGACAGTTCAGATTTTAGAGGATATGCTTAGAGCATGTGTGATTGACTTTGGGGGGCAGTGGGATCAATTCTTACCCTTGGCGGAGTTTGCATATAATAACAGCTATCAGTCCAGCATAGAGATGGCCCCGTATGAGGCATTATATGGTCGGCGTTGTCATTCTCCTATCGGGTTGTTTGAGCCTGGTAAGGCTAAGTTGCTCGGTACAGATTTGGTTCAGGATGCCCTGGTTAAGGTAAAGTTGATTCAGGAGAGGCTCCGCACAGCTCAGTCCAGGCAAAAGAGTTTACGCTAACCAGAAGGCACGCAATGTATCATTCATGATTGGTGAGAAGGTTCTCTTGAAGGTTTTGCCCATGAAGGGCATTATGAGGTTCAAAAAGAAAGGCAAGTTGAGCCCAAGGTTTATTGGACCCTTCGAGGTGTTGAGGCGAGTTGGAGAGATTGCCTATAAGCTTGCTTTACCTCCCAGTTTATCAGGAGTTCATCCAGTCTTCCATGTATCGATGCTCCGGAAGTATCATGCCGACTATTCACATGTATTGGATTTCAGTACCATTCAGTTCGATGAGAGCTTGGGCTAAGAGGAGGAGCCAATTGCCATTGTTGATAGACAGGACCGCCAGTTGAGGACCAAGAGGATTTCTGCAGTAAGAGTCCAGTGTAGGGGCCAAACGGTCGAGGAGGCAACCTGGGAGTCCGAGGAGGACATGCAGAGCCGATATCCCTACTTATTCAGCAGTCCAGGTACTTTTCTATGTCCATTCGCAGATGAACATTTGTCTAAGAGGTGGAGAATGTAACGACCCGACTGGTTGTTTTACATTTTTGAACCTCGTTCCCTTAAATAAAACTTTTTGCACTTGCTTTAGCTAATTTATGACTGGCGGGGATGGGTGGTTCGGGAGTTAGAAGAGTTTTGAGCAAGAACAAATCTAGTTGCTTCTTTAAGTTTTTTTAAAAAGGTCAAGTTTGACTTCGGTCAATATTTTGGGGAAACAGACCCAAAATCATGATTTGACAATTTCTGAGGGTCTGTGGGAAAATATGGGACCTGGGTGTATGTCCGGAATCAAATTCCAAGGTCCCTAGCCCGAGTAATAAATTTTTATGTGAAATTATTAAGTTTAAGTTTCAAAGATTTAAATAAACTAAGAAGTCATTGTTTTAATAGGTATCGGGTTCGGATTTTGATTCCGAAACTTGGTACAAGTCCGAAATATCAGTTAAGATCTACCCTAAAAACTTGGTGTCAATCCGAGTAGTTTGAGGGCGTTTTGACCCGTTAGAGGAAAATTAAGAACTTGAAGTTCAATGATTTGATTCATTTTTGTTTTGGGGGTTGATTCCTCGATTTAGCGTTGTTTTGAGTGTTTCGAGGGTTCGAGTAGGTCTACCTCGTGATTTCAGACTTGTCGGTATGTTCGGGCGGGGCTCGGGAGCCCCGAGCGTCAAATGGTCTAAGTTCGAGTGAAGTTGGAAATTTAGAAAGGGCTGGGATTTTGCTGCTTCTGTCATAACTGCATCTGCGGTTCTTGGGTCGCAGAAGCGGGACCACAGATGCGGTATAATTGTTGCTGAAGCGGAAGGGGCCAGGCCCAGGGAATCTGCAGAAGCGGACCCCCGACCGCAGAAGCGGTACACCCGTCCCAGGCCCAGAACAGCAGAAGTAGTGGGCTTTCCACTGAAGCGGACTCGCAGAAGCGAGGTTTCGCTCGCAGAAGCGGCCCAGGCCCCCTTGCCCATTTCCGCAGAAGCAAAACCCGCAGAAGCGGGAATTATTTCGCAGAAGCGAAAATCACTGGGGACAGAAGGATTCATTAATACGAACTCAAGCTCATTTCTCTCACTTTTCACTACACACTTGGGTGATTTTGGGGGTTTCAAGGAGAGAGTTTCCACATATCATTGCAAGGTAAGTAATCCCCACTCACTTTTAGTTCAAGTACATAAATATTAGGTAGATTTAACACTAAAATTAGGTGAAAATAAAGAGATTAGAGTTAGACCTAGGGTTTAATCAAAACTAATATTTAATCCTATGATTTGCCATGAAATGAACTAGAAATCATATATTTGTGATCCTTAGGTGATAGGGAACAACTTCCTTCGAAAAATATTGGAATCCGGGCACGTGGGCCCGGGGTCGGAATTTAGGAAAACTTGTATTAATGGTTAGGAAATTGCTTAAGCAATTAGAATTTAACCTTGTAAGCTCTTATTGACTAGTTCTTGCTTATTTTAATTAGTTGGTGCTCGTTTGGCTACAAATTGAGGGTTTGGCTTATTCTTGATATCGGAAGTGCACTTCGGAGCGTGGTGAGTCTCCTTTCTAATCTCGTAAGAGGGAATTATCCCCTTAGGATTAATGTTTGAGTGTTTGTTGCTAAATGCGGGGACTACGCACGCGTTAGGTGATGGGAGCCCGTGCGTAGCTACTACTATGTTAAATTTCGGGGTAGCTTAGGATCTACAACATGCCTATTAAATACATCTCTTATGTTAATTTGTTGTTATGAACACTAGTGTGTACTAGAGACTTAAAAGGGGATATGAGCATACTTGTATAGTTAATTAAGTTTGGTTTGGTATTATTGACCATGTATGTGCCATGTGTGTGAACTTGACATTTCATCCTTATTTGTGGATCGGGCCGATCGCCTCGGTATGAATAGATGCATCTATAGGCGCGAAGTCGACCCTCGGCAAGTGCACAGTTTATTTCTGTTGGTTCGGACCGTCGCCTTGGTATTATGTGCGCATGCTAAATGTGGAAAAGCTTATATATGCTTTATTTTGCCATTATCTCATATGATAAACTATAAACTTGATGTTGTAGATTTCTTGACTTATACCACTTGTCATAAAATTATCGCTGCTTGTAAATTCCATGATTTGAACTCACCATACTTATATATATATATATATATTTTAATCGACCTTTGTAAGTATCAAGTCGACCTCTCGTCTCTACTTCTTCGAGATTAGACGGGATACTTACTGGGTACATGTTGTTTATGTACATGCTACACTTCTGTACTTAAATGTACAGGATTTGAGGCAGGTGGATCCGGACATCATTCTGGTGCATATCAGTGAGCGCATCTGGGACCTCTACGGTGAGCTACATTCCTTTCTTGCCGATCCGCAGCCGAAGAAGTCTTCCTTGTATTTTTGTTGTTTCTGTCTATCATGATTCAGACAGTAGGATAGGGTATTATTCTTTTGTGTATATTTTACTAGTTGCCCGTAGCTTGTGACACCAGGTTCTGGCACACACTATGATAGACGTTATTTTAGGTTATATAACTTCTTTACATTTCATTGATCTTTGCTGGTTTATAACTTTAAATAAGGAAAAAATTATTATAATGGTTTTTGCAAAGATAAAATGAGAATTTAATTATACTTCCACATTGGCTGGCCTGACAAATGGTGTCGGGCGCCATCATGACCTATTATGGAAAATGGGTCGTTACAGTTTTGTTAATTTCCAACTCTCTGAAGAGGTGAAATCCTTCTGCTGTTATTTTTCAATGATAAGTCTTATTAAGTAATAATTTTAGTTTCAGTTCTTACATGAGCTTGAAAAATCATGTCTATTATCTATGTCCATCACGTGCTTCTAAGCAACTAGTGATGCAAGACTTGCAGTTATTTTTTATTTCAAATACAAATTTGAAAGCTAAGAAAATAATAGTATATTGAATCAACGCTCGCTATGTTACGTGCTCTCTGCATACGTATTAGAATACAACATCTATTTTTTTATACTTGTTTTTATCACGTATCATCCCATAAAAGATTATAAAGTGGATAACATTGTTAGGTTCACTTAAACCCCAATAAAGTTTACAAGTAACATATAGCCACTACTAGTGGTAATATTTCCTAAGTCTTGTTATGACTTAAATTTACGGTGTATTTGAACTCTAGCATAGTACGATCACTAGAATTGGCTATATTTCGTATATGTTATTGTAACTAACTAGAGTTTTTTACAGAGAAAATCTTACTTTATACCCATTAATTTTAAATTATTTACCCTTTAATGCACATACCCAAACTATTTGCTACTCCCACTCATGGCCCCCAAACTATTTACCCACACTTCTTTTTCCTCATTTTACCCACGTACAATCTACCACCTTCAACTGATTCTAACTCAAAACCTTCTTCTTTTTCTTTAATTTCCTTTTCTTCTTCGGCTGACAATGCAACTTCTTCTTCATCATCATCTTGGACAACCTCAACTCCATCAGACACAGAAGCACAAATGCTCAAAAAGATTGAAGAGCGATAAAGAGAAGAAATGGGAAAATGGGCTTTGAGTTTTGTTGAGTTTATCTTGAAGTTGAAGTGAGTATTATAAGTACTTAAGGAAAGATGATCTACTGAGAATTTAGGCTTTTGAGTGAAGAGATACAGTGAAGAAGTAGATGCTGTAGCAGCAACAGAGAAGCAAGAACCTAACATTTTTTGTATCGAAAAACTAGTTCGGGTTGATGCTTCCATGGTCCTACCATTGTTGGGATTGAAGCTCAATTTTATTTTTGAAGATTTCTTATTTGATTCAAAGTGTGTGCTATTAAATATTGCTTATAGTACCTTCTGGAATTTCATATTGAAATTTGATAGCATTTGGAGCTGACTTGAGGTGATCGAGATCGAAATTTTCAGTTGAAAATCGAAGAAGAACACAGCTTCATATACCGCTACTGTATACAATATGTTGTAGGAGTATATAGCTATATTGCAACACTATACTAATATAGTTTACAAAACAGTATACCGCTACAGTATGCTAATATACTATAGGATTATATAGTTCTACTGCAACAATACACTATTATAGTATACAATATATTATTATGGTATACTATAATAATATGCAAGATACTGTAACTATATGATGAAATAGTATACAATATACTATAATAGTATACTTATTACCCATAAATTCACTTGTCTTTTCCCTTTTAATTTGTTTTAAGCTTTTACCCAAGCGTGAGGGGCAAACTGAAAATGCAAAAAAAAAAAAAAAAAAAATTATAGTATGTTATATGATGTAATGGTATATTCTTACAATTAGGTCCTTTTAGAATTTTAATTTTTTTTTTTTGACAACTGATATTATTTTAGTTTAATAATTAAATTAAATTTTCTTAATTCTTTGCGTACAATTGTATACCCTGTTGGTATAAGTATATACTATACCGGTATCATATGTTAGTTAATATTTTTTTGGTTATATTAACTACAATTAATTAGTACACACTTTGATTTTTTTTTAGTAATAATATAAAAAAAATAATAAAAAATAGTAAAAATAATAAATGAAATTAGACTATGAAGAGAAAAAGAACATAAAAAATAGAAGTTAAATAAAATTAGAAAAGGAAAAAAGAAAAAAAATAAGAAGAAAACGAGAAAAAAAGGAGAAAAGAAAAAAAAAGAAGCATAGAAATAAAAAAGAATTGGAGAATAAAGAAAAAAATTTCCACAAAATCTACTATGGGTAGAAAATATAATTAGTTTATGGGTAGAAAAATAAATGGGCAGACAAGGGTAAATAGTTTTCTTTTTGTGTGTAATTGTATCCACCCCCACACAAACAAAACCCCCTTTTTACATGCTTGATCCTTTTTAAACTATTATTTATAAAAATAGCACCATTTATTATTTATTCCAAAAAAAAGTTTTTTTTATTAATGGCACATTCTAAAAATTAAGCTCAACATCTAATAAGTTAAATCACTCACTAATCACGGGAAGTGCTTTTTTTTTTGTCCATCTTCATTTTTCCTTTACAACATTCACCTTCTTCACTCCATATTTTGAAAAGCTGCTGCATATCTCAATGCCACCCAAATTAAGATGTATTGATTTATACATCTTTTATACTCTGTATATCAGGTATCACTTTAATTCAAAATGTATATTTATGTATATAATTTTTGTATATTTATTTGTGAAGTGCTATCTTAT
>MU778880.1:47140-58673 GCA_026770625.1 Nicotiana glauca
GACCACTAGAAGTGATAAGTTAGACTTGCTATTGTCACAATGAAGATAAGTTAGAGAAAATTTATCTATATTACATGCATGCCTCAATTTGCTCCTGAAGTAGCATTATCTTAAATGAGGTTCTAAGCCATCACACAATTGATGTGGTAATTAATGCACGTTTAGATAATTATATTCCGTTCCCTGAAGGATGAGAACTTTTGATAAATATTGATTTGTTCCATGATGTGAATGTGACAATTTAATAAAGCTAAAGCTTATAAATATGAGCGTGCTCTTGGTTGTGAATATTTCACAACTCGCCTTCTGAAGAGATAGAATAACAAAGGATGTAAATATTTTTTTGTTGTAGGAAGATCATTGTTGCACGTACCCTTCGTACGTTGGAAAACCTTGAATAATTTAATAGATATCATGTAAGGCAAAAGATACATATCTTATTGAATATTAACTATAACCATATTGATTTATTATGGTTATTTGTTATTGATTTCCCCGAGGGAAATAATAATTCATGTATCTTTCCTTGAAGGATTTAATAACTATAGGGATGCCGCTTTGACACAAAATATTCAGATGTTAATGGTATTTCTCTATGAAGGACATTTCATCACAAAGTTAGTAGTAGGAATACCGAAATTCTTAATTTTGGTCATTTATGCATTTAATATTATCTTTTTATTATTCATTTGATTATAATTTTTTCTCATGACACCAGAAGTGTCTAAGCAATATTTGATAGTACAAAATGTATCAAAAACTTTTGAAGAGCTAACTGTTTGTTTAGAAGACACATGAGACTAGTAGTGTCCGAATAATATTAGATTGTAGTTAATGAATGAAGGTTGTCGAAGAGCTTATATGCAAATATGTCATTCATATTATATGATTGTGGTCAAAACATCTATTGTAATAAAACTGAAGTTTACTAATATGAATGGTTATCATATTAAGACTATAAATGATTGGAAAATTAAATTTTTTTTGTGTTTTCACAATACTAGTGGATGAGTTAATATGTATGTGAGAAGTTATCCGCCTTGTTCTTCAATTAGTACTATATCCCGTATCACAGTAAACCAAAAGTTTACTAACGCCAAAGCAGTCACAGTAAACCAAAAGTATTACTGAGGCAACAGTAGTAACAGTAAACCATAAATTTATGGAAGATAAAGTAGCCACAGTAAATCAAAAGTTTACTGTCACGGCCCAAAAACAACCTTCGTGATGGCGCCTATCGTAGAACTAGGAAAGTCACAACTCAACATCTCTAACATAGTACAACACTTTTAAAATAAAGGCGGAATAAATTAATATTAAAGTAAAGCCTTTTTGCAAAAAGAATTTAACCTAAAGTACGATACAATCTATCCCAAAACCTGGGTGTCATAGAGTACATGAGCGTCTAAACCAGAATACTGTCCGCGACAGTGTCTAGAGAATAAAGCTGAAAATACAGATAGAATAAAGAAGGAGAGTCATGGCCCCCGAAAACCATGCAACTGTAGGATAGTTTGTTATTCCAATTTGGGAAGTGGGTTGATCCCACATCGGAAGAAAGAAGGCAATTTTGAAGCCTTTTAAGCACTTGTCCTTTTTAGGTCTTTGATTTAGGACACATACTTTTAAGTGTTTGTAATTAATTACACTATATATTTATATATTATAATCAAAGACTTGGACTTGGACTTGGGGTTTGGGCGCGGGCCTGGTCGGATCCTAAAATTAATTATTTTATTTTTGTGACAGAAAAATCAAATTTATTTGAATTTTAAATTCAAAATTCGAATAAATAGTTGTGTCTATTATGAAAGAGTCCAACCGAAGATGTCTGTTTGTGAAACAAGACATCTTTTTGAAAGGGTTTGTTGGTTGCCTATATATACACAAGAATTTTCAATGAAGTAGGATAGAAAAATCACAAGTATCTTTTACGCCTAAAAGCCTCAAAGCTATTTTTTATTTTATTATTTTCTAACAATCTTAAAGAGTTATCTTGCTATAGAAAAATTGATGTCTGTTGTTGAGAATCCGAAGGAGTTCATCAAACTTGATCGCTTTGATGGAACGAATTTTACCCGCTGGAGAGACAAGATGATATTTTTGTTATCTGCTCTTAACATCTACTATGTTCTTGATTTTGACTTGCCTACGATGCCTGAGCCTACAGCAGAATATTCTGATGCAGTCAAAGAAAAGGAAGAAACGAGAACATGATGAACTGTTCTGTTGTGGTCATATTCTGAATACCTTGACAGATCGACTCTATGATCTCTACTGCAATCTGAAGTCGCCAAGGGAGATTTGGACTGCTCTACAAACTGCATACCTATAACGACCCGGCCGGTCGTTTTTAAAATTTATGCCCCGATCCCCCATTAACTGCATTTCCTAAGTTCATTTCTGCTATTTTAGTTTACCGGGACGTTCGGTGTTAAGATTCGGAGTGTTTTGGGATACTTAGTCCCTAAATGAGAGCTTAAGAGTTGAAAAATAGTCCATAATTGAAACAGTGTGAAGACGGCCTCGGAATAGAAATTCGATGGTTCTGTTAGCTCCGTTAGGTAATTTCGGGGTTGGGAGCGTGTTCGGAATGTATTTTGGAAGTCCGTAGCTCATTTAGGCTTGAAATGCCAAAGTTTGTATTTTTGAAGTTTCCGGTCCGATAGTAAGTTTTTGATCAGACGGTCGGATGGAATTTCGGAAGTTGCAATAGCTCCGCCATGTCATTTGGGATGTGTGTGTAAAATTTTAGGTCATTCAGACGTGTTTTGGTTAGGTTTTTGATCGAAAGTGTATTTGGAAAAAAATCGAAGTTCTTAGACTTGAATCATTGATTAAATCAGATTTCCGGTGTTGTTTTAGGTGTTTTAAGGATTGGTACAAGTTCAAATAAGGTATTAGGTGGTATTAGTGCTTTTGGTTGGGGTCCTGGGGGCCTCGGGATGATTTCGGGTGGTTGGCGGAAGAATTTGGAGTTGAAGGAATTGCTGAAGGCTTCTGTCTTCTGTCATAACCGCACCTGAGGTTTGGTTTCCGCAGGTACGGAGCTGCATAAGTGGCAGGGCCATCGCAAATTCAGGTTTTGGGCTTCTTCAATATTTTCGCAGGTGTGGACGTTCTACCGCAGATGCGGTTACGCACCTGCGAGTTTCCCATCGCAGATGTGGCCCCTGAGACCTTTAATGAAAACCACAAAAGTGGATTGGTTTCCGTAGAAGCGAGACTACAGAAGCGGTCCCTTGTCCGCAGAAGCGGAAACACCTGTTCAGAAAAGGGAATTTCTAGGGTTGAGTTTCAAAAGTTGGAAAAATCTATTGAGAGCTCGGGAGAGGGCGATTTTGAGTGGGTTTTGAAGAGAATATCATTGGGTAACGTTTCCTTAATCCGTTTTAGTTGTGTTCCATTAATATATAGCTTAATACATCATCTAATTTCGAATTTGGAATCAAAATGAGGGAAAACTTCTTAGACCAAACTATTAGGTTTTGAGTGAGCACTTGACCTCCGATTTGGGAGATTTTTATATGGTTAGACTCGTGAGAGTACGAGGGTTCTGAAAATATGAAAATCATTCGGTTCCGATGCTTTGGACTGAGGGGCGTTTTGGTCATTTTTACCTATTTTCGCGTCTAGCTTTAAATTTAATAGTGGAATTAGTTGTTTGCAAATTTATTTACAATATGTAATTGAATTGAATAGATTTGGTCCATTTGGAGTCGGATACTCGTGACAAAGGCGTGGTTCCTAGTTGATTATTGAGCCGGTTCGAGGTAAGTGGCTTGTCTAACCTTGTGTGGGGGACGTTTCCCCTTAGGACATGATCTTTGAATATTTGAATGCCTCGTTGTACTTGAGCTAATTGTTGTAAACCCGTTTCTATTTGAAGTATTTCAATTGAGATTTCATGTTTACTTGTTCATTTTAGACTGTAAGTTTAAACATGTGCTAGCTTAGAGAAGCATGTTTAGCTTACTTACTTGCTTAATTGTTTAACTGTATTATTTGTACTTTGTGAAGCATGTTAGGCTAGAGATTACTACTACTTGTACTGATTTTTTGCATTTATTCTAAGATTATGAGTTGTTGTGTGCTTAATTTGGGACTACGGGACGGCTTCCCGGGAGATCCCGCTGTACTTGATATATTCTGGATTGAGGGTGCGGGATACCAAGAAATCCCTAGCACATGTATTTCTATATATCGGGATACCAAGAGATCCCCAGTGTATATGATGAGGATACCAAGAGATCCTCGGGATACCAAGAGATCCCCAGTGTATATGATGAGGATACCAAGAGATCCTCGGGATACCAAGAGATCCCCAGTGTATATGATGAGGATACCAAGAGATCCACGGGATACCAAGAGATGCCCAATGTATATGATGAGGATACCAAGAGATCTTCGGGATACCAAGATATCCCCATTGTATATGATGAGGATACCAAGAGATCCTTGGGATACTAAGAGATCCCCAGTGCATATGATGAGGATACCAAGAGATCCTCGGGATACCAAGAGATCGCTGGCTATTATTCCTTGTTGAGAACAATATTCCTTGTATTGTTGCCTTCGCTTTCTATTATTGTTCTTCCTTATTTATCGGGTTTAGATTCTCGTTGTAGACTTTATTTAAAATGTTTTTGTTATCTTATTATTTATTATGTTTTATCTAAGTAGGGACCTGACCTTCCTCGTCACTACCCAACCGAGGTTAGGCTTGGCACTTACTGAGTACCGCTGTGGTATACTCATGCCCCTTTTGTGCATGTTTTTCATGTGCAGATCCAGGTTGCTCCACCCAAGCGTACTATCCTTGAGTCGAAGAGTTATACGGAGACTTCGAGGTATATCTACTGCGTCCGCAGACCAGGAGCCTCTATTCTGTTCCAGCTTTAGTATCTAGTTTATTCCTTTCTCTCAGTTGTTTAGATATTATGGAGTTAGAGCAGCGTACTATGTTTCTATTAGCCTATGGTTTCCGTGAGTTTTCGGGTTTTGGGATTGAGTTCTAGACTTCCGCATTTCTTTTGGATTGTATAGGCCGAGCGGACTTATATGCAGTTATTATTTTACATATGTTCAATTTTTAATTAATTATTCTGCAAGTTATATTAAATATCCGCATTGTTAGGCTTACCTAGTTATAGGAACTAGGTGCCATCACGGCATGTTCATGGAGGGTGAACTGGGGTTGTGATAAGTTGGTATCAGAGCTCTAGGTTCATAGGAGTCACGGAACACTTGCCGGTTTATTAGAGTCTCACTGATTGGTACGGAGACATCTGTACTTATCTACGAGAGACTATGTAACTGTGTAGGAAAAATCCTCATTTCATTTGAATTCCTTGTCGTGCGATATTTTTGACATCAATTCTAAACTTTTGTTTTCTATTCTCTCACAGATGATGAGGACACGTGCTACACGAGATGACCAGGCACCCGTGCCCCCTACTGCAGCTGTCAGAGGCCGGGGTAGAGTCGAGGATGCGTACGTGGAGCAGTCAGAGGACCTGCGCGAGCTGCCGCCGAGGTACCACCAGCAGATCCAGCCGGAGCCCAAGCACCTGGCATACCAACTACTGCCACTACTACTCCAACACTCCAAGAAACTTTGGCTCAGTTCATGAGCATGTACACCACCTTAGCTCAGGCAGGGTTGCTTCCCCTTGCTGCAGCCACATCCCAGGTGTCACACCTCCTTTTTACTACTACACCCCCAAGGGCGCAAAAGGAGTTTTTTCAATTAAAGGACAATCGGAACGGGATTTATTATTAAAATTCAAAGTCACCACTTGGGATATTAATGGTGTCCCAAGTCACCGGTTGAATCCCGAACCGAGGAAATTATGACTCTATTATAGTTTGCGAACCAGAAATCCGAGTAAGGAATTCTGTTAACCCGGGAGAAGGTGTTAGGCATTCCTGAGTTCCGTGGTTCTAGCACGGTCGCTCAACTGTTGTATTTTATTTTATCTGATTTTAGTACATGCTAGCTTATGTGCCTTTTATTTGTAAGCCGATTTTATTATATATTTATTTTTTAAGAATTACAACGTCGTGAAAATATATCTCTAACCAAGTCGCACCAGTGCACCCGTGATTATCAACATATTTCGACTTCGTTGAGATTTGAATTTGGGTCACATAAATGTGCACCCGTATTTAGGAAGGTAATATTATTAAAATACGTGCCTAAAGTAACTACGCGTTTATTATCTTTAGGGAAGACTGTGAAATTTGCTAAACGGTCCTTCTGAGTTTCTAAGTATTTTTGTATAAGAATTAATCGAGGGCCCCACATTTATATTTTTATTTGGCGAGGCTCGTCTCGTTATTTAAAGGTCAATCCTGAAGTGACTACCATTTTTCTATTTTTTTGCTTTGTCTCGAAAATAAAAGAAAAAATCCTAATTAATCATTATTTGAAATTATCACGGATTTTTGTTCTTTAACCAAACTGGGCTTTGAACATAACTCACATAAAGAAGTCATTATACAGGGGATCATAAAGAACGAACCCTGTCCAATCTGACCCAGGTCCAAACGAGTAGATTTTTGTACCAAGACCTGGGCCATCTGTTCGAATACAGCCTAACCTGCGTGTCTCAAAAAAAACTGGTATTAAGAAAACAACACTCCACTATTCTAATTAACAAAGTGCTGATCCCTTTGAATTTTAGTTTCAGGCTCCAATTATTTTACCTACTGACCTCCTATAAAGTTTTCAGATGCAAACAAAATGGAAGAAACTAGTTTGAATGGTGATTTTACTAACATACCTCATTCTAATTATTCTACATTAATTTTTAGCTAACAGTACTAAATCAATACCCAAGTGACTTATGAATTTCAGAAATAAACTACACATGAGACCTTCAAAATTCAAAATCGCTTCCTGCTGCTACTAGCCTTTCGATTTCAATACCAAACTGCGCATGAACAGATTTAAATGAGCTAAAAACTAATGAATAATTTCCAACTCGAACGTTCATTCCCCTAGAACAGTTTTACTAATATACAAGCCAAGTTAACTATAACTAAAGCCATTTTAAATCTATCAATTTAACTAATTACCAAAATACAAAGTCATTAGGTTAATTAACAATCTAATACAATTGCCTTCCATAACAGTCCATAGTTATTTGAAAATAGTCCAGGCATACAATCCATAGTCCAATTACAGTTTATATATCTTAAACAGATTTTACTAATATTAAGACTAATAGCAACTATGAAGGTAAATTCAACTGGAACACTTGTATTCTTTCATCGAAAAGTCTTCAAAATCATGCATACATAGCAATATCTGTTTCCATAACTTCTAAGTTGAAGAAATGTACCTGGATTTCAAAATTAAGAAGAAGCAGAGTCAGTCGACAGCAACAACCAATGAGCAGATATCAATCAGCCAAAAACTTAATTCGATGACTATGAAGAGTTTTGAAACCAAATACACCCCAGGCAATTAACCACAAACAACTCAAATGCAATTTAAACTTGATTAAAAGCCACAGAACTTTTTCAGCAACTAGCCAACAACCAGCAATCAAAACAAATCATATTCACTCGAAATAGCTCCAAAACAACTTCAGCAAACTCAAAACTTGTTCAAAACCAGTTAAGCCGACTCAAAATTGCATCAGAAATCAAACTAAGAAATCTCTGAAATTTCAGGAACTAGAAGAAGGAAAATCGGCCATTAGAGATCAAAATTAACTTGAATTATCTAATGGAACAGTGTTATTTTTGGATTTTCTATTGGTTTTTTTTTTTGGATTTTTTGAAGGTTTTGAATCTCAAAATCAAATCTGAAATTGAAGGAGGAGTTTTGGGGGGAATTTTGGAGCTCAAAAACTTGTGAATGAAGTAAAGGGCATGCCCTTTTATAGGCACAAATGAGGGCAGCCCTTAGATTTTCAATTTTTCAACCTTAGTCCTTTTTTAATTTTCATTTTTGCTTACATGTCCCTCATTTCCTGACTTTCTACTCAAGTTACTACTACCAAAATTATTAAAACTTACACTAAAACCTCATTTGGAATGTCCTGGAAGGCTCTACCTTCATCTACCATATTCCTATGCCATTGTAAATATCTATAGTACCCTTACTTGCATTCTAAAATTACCATTTTGGCAAAATATGCCATTTTCAATCCCTAAAATACCCTCAAACCTCTCCTAAAATTACCAACCTGTTTTATCTAACCAATTTTATCCTGAAACCTATATTTATTAAAGCTAAGCAGTAATCTAAAGAACATTCTAATTAACTATAAACAAATTTCCAATTAAACTAATTGACCCTAGCTAATATCAATTATTGAAATTCAAATAATATCATTTAAAACCAGAGTAAGGTAAATTTAAAGGCCAAATTACCCTAGAATCTAGACTAACAACAAAATTAAAACTATCGGATTATTATTAAACTAATCTATGAGAATTCGACAGAGTTAAATCCAACAAGAATCAAAAGAAATCATCCGAACAAAAGTTAAATTGAAACCCTAAGCTAAAACAGATTTTGAGTTTACTGATTAAAGCTAAAACAAACAGATTAAAAGAAAAAAGAAAAAATCAGAGAATAAAAGGCTTACTGATTAACACTCAAAGCCAAAATAATTCAAACTCAAATAACCCTAAGTCTATACTATTAAACAATTGCACACAACGTCCTGGAACAAATAAAAGTAATAAAGCAAACAGAGAAATGAAAATGAAGTAACAAAACGATGAAAACAGAAGAAGGAAGAAAAATGAAAATGACAATACGAACAGAGTTGAAAGAAGAGGGGAAATACCTAGTTGACCGGACTTAAACCAACAAATCAAATAGGCGATGAAACTTGGCCAGTTGATGACGTAGACGATTATTTGACGACCTCTAACGGGATTCCATGGAAGATAAAAACAGATTTGTAAAGGGGTCATCGAGACGGTACGGGGGTGTGAGTTTGGTGGCGTCCTATGGTGGCGCTGTCACCCCAAGGCGGTGAGAAAAAAGGATGGCAGTCTCTAGGGTTTGGGGATTTTGGGGAATTGCAGTGGGATTTGAAAGAAAAGATTCACATATTCATGATGAGGAAGGAAGATGGATGCTGTGGTAAGATTTTGGGCCGGTTTGGGTGAGTTTGCGACTTCGCCGGAAAATCTTTGATGGCAGATTCGACGAAATTGGCTGTGATTTGAAGGCCTTCGAGCGTAGGGATGGAAAGAGGGGAAAGAGATGATTATGTGGTAAAAATTTAGGGTCATTTGGAGCTCCGCCGCCGCCGGCGGCGATTTCCAGCTGACGGCCGACGGCGGAGGATGGCGGAGAACGGTGGGGTGCGTTTTGGTACGAGGAAGACCATATTGGTCTTTTAATTTAATTAAAATGTCCGGCCCTTTTATATTTATGCACATGAAACTTGTGGTCCGTTGGATTTGACGGAATCAACGGCTGAGATCACCGTAAACAAAACGTTGTCGTTTGGTTGTAAAAGGGGCAGGCCGGGTGGGGCATGGTTGGGCCTGGGGTAATTTATTGTGGGCCATTGAAATTGGCCCAATTAGGGCAGCCCTGAATTGGATTTTTATTAAGACCCCATTTTAGCTTGTTTTCTCTTTTTATTATTTTCTTTATTCAATTGTTTGTTTTTCCCATTTTGTATTTTTTGTTTATTTTTTCCTAATTTTATATGTGTAAAAAATTAAAATAAAGTCCTAATATTCCAAAGCTAAACCAATTAAATTCTAAAATTATTTAAAACCTATTTTTTCGATAAATTCACGATTAAAACAATTAAAATGCAAAAGTGAACTACGTTTTGTCATTTTCTTCATATCCTATTCTAAAACAAATTAATCCCTAATTAATACTAACACATGAAGTTAAAACCTAAATGCAGATGCGTATTTTTTTGTATTTTATATGAATTATCATGCACAAATAAAATGCAGCAATTATTAGAAAATGACACCAAAATGCACAAAAATTATAAAAATAAAGAAAAATTATTTTGTTTGAATTTTTGGAAATAATTTGCTTAGGGCAAAAATCACGTGCTCACAGCTGCCCCTCTTTGCCCGAAAATACGAAGAGTTTTCATGCAAAGACAAGTGAGCGAAAATGAGAGATTTTTGCCCGTTCGCATATTTTGTGTGAAGCATTTTGAAAGAGTTGACCGCACCCTGCTTCAGAGGTTGCCTACATATCCTGGGCTAAACAGGAATCAGGTCAGTGTAGTTCGGGAAGGTTTGGTAGCTGGGACTACCAGGAGCTATGATCTCATTGTTGTTGCTGCTGTTACTACTCGTTGTCCTCCTTATTACACCGTGTCAAGATAAAAAGAAGCTAGCCTAAGCTATGAATTACAAAAAGTCCTATCTATGTCTTCAAACTTGCTCTTGCGTTGCCTTGAACTTGTATCTTGTGTTCTTCCAATGGAATTCTTGTTGTTGCCTTGGCGATGTTTTGCCATCCTTCTTGATGATGCTCGACTACTACGATTTGAAATATGTGTCCATTTTTCAGGTGGGCTCCTACTTGCGATGCTTGAAAAGTATTCCCTTGTTCTCCAGGTGGGCTCCTGACGGTGATGCTTGAAAAGGTATTCCCTTGTTCTCCAGGTGGGCTCCTGACGGTGATGCTTGAAAAGGTATTCCCTTGTTCTCCAGGTGGGCTCCTACTTGCGATGCTTGAAAAGTATTCCCTTGCTCTCCAGGTGCTCCTGCTTGCGATGCTTGAAAAGTATTCCCTTGCTCTCCAGGTGGGCTCCTGCTTGTGATTGCTTGAAAAGGTATTCCCTTGTTCTCCAGGTGGGCTCCTGCTTGCGATTGCTTGAAAAGGTATTCCCTTGTTCTCCAAGTGGTCTCCTGCTTGCGATTGCTTGAAAAGGTATTCACTTGCTCTCCATGTGGGCTCCTCACGGTGATACTTGGAATGTTATTCCCTTGTTCTCCAGGTGGGCTCCTGCTTGCTGAACTTGAAAAGTATTCCCTTGTTCTCCAGGGGGCTCCTGACTGCAACAAAATAGACAAACAAAGAAAATTTTCTGCCCCAGTTTGGTGGCTGGGTACAGCATGTTATCAAATATTAAAAAAAATTGAAAGCTAAATTTTGAATTATACTTCCCTTGTTCTCCAGGTGGGCACCTAACTGCTGAAACTTAAAAAGTATTCTCTTGTTCTCCAGGTGGGCTCCTGCTTGCTGAACTTGAAAAGTAATCCCTTATTCTCCAGGTGGGCTCCTGACTGCAACAAAATAGACTAACAAAGAAAATTTTCTGCCCCAGTTTGGTGGCTGGGTACAGCATGTTATCAAATATTAAAAAATTAAAAGCTAAAATTTGAATTATACTTCCCTTGTTCTCCAGGTAGGCGCCTGACTGCTGAAACTTGAAAAGTATTTCCTTGTTCTCCAGGTGGGCTCCTGCTTGCTGAACTTGGAAAGTATTCTCTTGTTCTCCAGGTGGGCTCCTGACTGCAACAAAATAAACAAACAAAGAAAATTTTCTGCCCCAGTTTGATGGCTGGGCACATGGTG
>MU778880.1:58680-81599 GCA_026770625.1 Nicotiana glauca
GAAGGTCCTGGCAACTCCTAACAATTATGAACCCAAGTTATATCTTTCAAAGGTATTACTTCCACTACATTGTTATCAAAGAGGTCTTAACTACTCCCCATTATCCAGGAGGGTCCTGACAACTTCTAGTTAAAAGACAATTTTAACCTAAATTATATCTACTAAAGGTACGACTTCTACTATATCTTGTTATTTAGACTGACCTTAAAACTACGTCCCATTATCCAGGAGGGTCCTGAAAACTCTTAATTGGATCCTATCTTAAACATGCAAACTTTAGAAAGAACTTATATTCCTTTTATGCCAAGTTATGTTTCTCATGATTGTTTTGAAATTCAAACTAAGTCCCATTTTCCAGGAGGGTCCTGAGAATTTCCAGTCATACCTGTTTGGGTCCTGCATTTCCTTACTGAGGGTTTCTTCGAAGCAAACGAAACTTCTACCCCTGTTTCAATCAAAGAAAAATATTGTCAGTTTAAAATGTGGTGGTTGGTTTGTGGCCTTGAACTTTGAGGGAGCTTTCTCCTTCACTTCCCATGATGACTGATTTCCACTCGAAGACCCTGCTTGTTTATGGACCGACCTCTTTCTATGTCGTCCCCATCACATAAAATACTTTTTCTTCATTCAGACTCAATATTCTCTATTTATTGCATTGCATGTACTGGCGCCTCCCCAACCTTTGTGTCTCACATGAATCCCAAAGCACGTCCATTGCCCCCACTCCGTACATATGCTGTTCTTTCTTGACTTAACCACTGGCCTCAGTCTTGAGGTCCATTGCTCCTTCATTTTTCATGATAACTGATTTCCATTCGAAGACCTTGCTCGTTCCATGACTAACCACGTCCTTCATCACCCTTAACACAGAATATACCTCTTCTCCGTTCAAACCCTATACCTTCTATTTGTTGCATTGCTCCTGAACTGACATTTACCAACCTTTGTGTCTCACATGCACCCCAAAGCATTTTAATTGTTACCAACTTCAGTGCACATGTTACTCTTTTCGGATCTAAACCACCGGCCTCGCCCTTGAGGTTTATTGTTCCATCGCTAGCCATGATAACTTTGATTTCTTTTTGGAAGATTTTGATTGTCATTGGTGTACCCTCCTTTGTCAATCCTATCATGGGGAATTCTTTTGATCTGTTTACCCTCGCCCTTCATTTGTTGTGTTGTTTGTATATCGAGTCTTTGTATTTCCCAAGGATCCCCAAAGCATATTGACTACTGGCAACTCAATCATGTTTGATGTTATTTCCTGACTTATGACAATTTGATATGCTGGCCAGATCCCATTTTGTGCAATTGGAAAGCTTGGTGGCAAATTTTGAAGTCATTTCTCACTTGTTATGACCAGACAGACTCAAGAAGAGGGAAAGACAAGGTGGGAAGAATAGAGTGAAGGAGAATGGAAAGAGACGATTCCTAACAAGAAACCTACAGAGTAGAATACCATCAAATGTAGATACCGACTCTAGAAACCTTGACATGCACCTGCAGCCTACTCTTTTTAGCAAATCTGATGTTCAACTCTTGTTACAATTTTTGCCGTGAAACTGGTCTTCAATGCTCCATTTACACGATCTGGTTCACAATCCTTAGTCGACTTGTGGTGCCCATAGGGTTTTCACCGTCAAGCCTCTCTCATTTTGATTTTTCTCTCAACTCACTGTCACCTTATGGTGCCCGTGAAGGTTTTCACCAATAAGACTCTCTTATTTTGATTTCTCTCATCTTAGGGTACCCGTGGTGGTTCTCATCATCATGACTCTCTAATTCTTCATTTTCCTTTGTTTGGACTGGAGTGTTGCCCCTGATGTGATTCACCTTTGCTCGCTTGACTTGGCATCTCTCGAAGACTGGTCGGAAGGTCTTTCTTTGGACCGTAATGTGGCTTTTGGATGGGTTTAGAAAGAAGGGTATAGAGGCTCAAGATAATTCAACGTGGGTTAAAGAACTACAACTTTCGGAATCATATTTCTTGCAACAAACATAACTTCTGCCCCAGTTTCATTCTTGGAATTTTCTTTTGTTGTGACTTAACCTCAGTGAGGCTGCCTACGTACCCTTTCGGGATCAAGTCAAACGTAGTTCAAGCAACTACATTTGTTGTTGTGATGTTTCCTTCCTTCCATTCTTCTTTTATTTTTCCTTTCTTTTCTCTTTTTCTTTCTTTTCTTCTTTTCTTTTTCTTTTCTTTTCTTTCTTTTCTTTTCTTTTCTTTCTTTTCTTCTTTTTTTTTCTCTTTTTTTTTCTTTTCTTTCTCTTTTCTTTTCTTTTCTTTTCCACTGTTTTTCTCTTGTTTCTCCGCTTAATTTCCCCGCTCGATTCTTAAGTTTTGTTTGTTGATTCCGGAAGAGGGATACGAAAGAAAATATAATAAGGCTCAAAGGGATAACAAAGGATAAAGTGTTTGGATAGCAGAACAAAATGCATTCGTCATTCCAATCTTCAAAACATACCAAGTACAAACTACACAGCTAAACACCTTTTGATTGATTCACATATTTGCCTTCTGTATTTGCCAATTCCTAGCACCATTGGACAACAATCTCGGTACCATAAACGGTCCCTTTAGACTTGGGGCATTCTTGCCCGTGGCTTTAAACCGATGAAGCATGATGCATTTCCACGGTATTTATTTATGTTCTATTTTCCCCAATTTCACTTGATTCAGGCTTCAAAGTATTTCCAATATGTTTCTTATTTCTTTCGAGTGCCCTTACATCTTCAACATTGTTTCATTGCTAAACTGACTTTTAAAAACCAGGCCGAGAGTATGTGTGCATGTCATATCACTAAAATTAGCGTAAAAAGAATTGTAAAATGACTAAAAACGAAATGATTAGAAATGGCAGGAAACAGAGAATTGCATTAGACTGATGATGAAAGGGATGAAACAACAAAACAAGCAGACTAGACTAGAATTACAAACCTAGACGGCGCTAAACAAGCTATTATTACTAAACAAAGCACAGTGGAAATATAGAAGGGTTTGACTCCCAAGACAATATCTGGATTACAACCCTGAAATAACCCGGACCATCAGAAATGAGGCCAAAATAAACCACCAAAGCTCCATTCTGGGTGATCGAGAGATGGAGCATCTTCCCAATTACCACGCCTGGCATCTTAGCCACCGAGTTTCACATCAATATTGCTAAGACCACTATTGACTTTAATCAACAAGTTCCCAAGATAAATCGCATGCTCCTTGCCATTGTCATTGACCACAATTACCCCTTCTTGAATCATTCTTTCTATTTTCTTTTTCAAAGAATGACAGTCTTCAATGCTATACCCCTGGACATTAGAGTGGTACATGCATCGAATAGTAGGATCAAATCCTTTCACATTTGGGTCTGGAGTATATCCAAGGAGCGGCCTAATCAGGCCAAAATGTTTTAACTTTTTAAACAAGCTTGTGTAGGATTTGCCGATGGGCGTGAAATTATCCTTTTGCCTTTGTTTCCCTCCATGCCTCAGTTTTCTAGGACTGTTGGATGCTTGAAAGTGTTGTGAAGACACATGAGAGTTTTGGGTTGTTGGTGCCTGCTTCAGGGAGTGACCTGGTGGTGGGACAAATGGCCGGATGTTGTTTGGTAGATGGGGTGGCTTATGTGGAGTTTGGGGACGTTTACATGGTCGATATTGTGGTTGAAAACGTTTAGCAAGAACGACCACCAGACCCTGTCGTCGGCGGAGGCAATGACCTGATGGTTGGACAAAAGATCTGGTGTTGTTCGGGGGATAGGTTTGGGGTTGGTGCTGAGGTTGAACAGGTTTGGAAAGAACAATTATCGGACCTTGTTGTGGATGGGGCTCAGCAACACCTTTTCTGTTAATGGCAGGACCATCCCGAGCAACTTGTTCGTTCCACTTGAGCCAAAAATCCTTAAAACTCTCCTTGGGTTTCTTTTCCGTCTGAGATAGGGAGGAGTAATTTGAGGCAATGTCTTTATTGTACTGAAAATTTTGAACAAAGTCTCTAGCCATGTCAGCCAATGTAGTCCATTTGTCAACATCGTGACGATTATGCCATTGTAAAGCTGCCCCAGTCAAGCTCTTACTGAAGTATGCCATTAACAAATCATCTTTATCCCCAGCACTTTTCATTTCATTGCAATAGACCCTCAAGTGGGATACCGGATCTCCACACCCATCGTAGAAGTTAAAATTTGGCACTTTGAATCCTGCGGGCAGGCCAATGTCAAGGGACGCAAACAGTTCTTTGCAAGCCATGTTATCATGGTCTCTCATTCTTTGCATGTTTTTTAAGGATTGTTCTTTTGGCTTTATGGCTATTTCATCTCACCCTACTTTTCCTGTGACCTTTTCATTTCCGGTATGAAGCTCATCCTGAGGGCTCTTCCCGTATTCATTGTTGGGGGAAGTGGATATGATAGGAAACATTGGTGGTGACGGGGTGGTGCCTTCCCAGTTATCTGCCATGTGTAGTCTTAACATCCGCACCTCTTCACTCAACCCGTTGTCCTGTTCATCCACCTGCTGTCGAGCACCGGTACTAACCACCTCAATTCTATTGTTGTTTGCCATTGGCTTTTGTCCTTGTGTTATAAAGAAGAGTTGCTGCTTTAAAACCACAAACCAACCACCTTTCTGGAATGACAAAATGAAGCCACCATGTTAGTGTTAGGGTATTTAGCTTATTGATGTTTCTTTCCTTTCTTTTTCTTTTTTTTCGTTTTTCCACTATTTTCTTTTCTTTTTGCCTTTTTGTGATTTTTCCTTTTTTTTCTTCTTTTGGTTATGGTCGAATCCTACGTGGATTGCCTACGTATCATGACCCCGCATGAATCAGACCGAGCGTAGTTCTTGCAAATTGAATGCAAAACTTTGTTTTTGTTTTCCTGTTTTGTTTTGAAGAGTTTTCCAAATTATTTTTCTTGAAGGGAAACTACAAAAGCAGACTCAAATTAACCAACTACAGACTCGGTGATTAAAACTAGGTCAAGAGTACATCGAAGCTTCACATCCTGGGGCCCGTGGGGCATCATTCGGCATCGCCACAGGCCTCCGCAAGACTGAGAAGGTTTCAATGTCAATTGCATTCATCCTGCACATTTTGTTTAAAGGGGTTTAATGATTAAAAGGAAACAGTGGCTATTTTTGCAAAATTTTGTTTAAGAAGCTACACACTTGATGATTAAAAATACATCAGAATTTCTCATCCTGGGGCCCGTGGGGCATCACTCAGCATCACCACAGGCCTGCGCAAGACTGAGAAGGCTTTAATGTCAATTGTGACTATTTTTAACAAAACTGGCCATGTAATGGCTTATCTTGATAAAATGGCTATTTTTACAAAATTTCGGTTGAGAAGACGAAACTAGATTTTGCAGATACGACCTTTCAACACTTCCGAGAGGGAGATTTTAAGGTTGTGCCCGCAAATTATTTAAAATTGACTCAGGGTGGCTGTTCTTGCAAAATGGCCTTTCGGCGTCCCTTTGAAGGACATTCGGCTTATTTTAAACAAGAATGGCATCACCCGACTTATTTATAACAAAAATTAAACTTTTGACATTTTTGGCTATTTGCAAAGGGGTGGTTGGACCCGATGAGGGTTGCCTACGTATCCCACACGTGGTGAGAATCAAACCAGCGTAGTTCGGGCAAATTAACGAACTACTTTTTTTTTTCATTTTTATTTTTGGCATTTCATAAGCAAAAGCAAGACTTTTTTTTTTATTTTTCATGGCAAGAAAACTATTTTCCTTTTCTATTTTGAAAACAAGACAAAATAACGCCCTTTTTTTCATTTTTAACAAAAACAACCTATTTTTCCCAAACTAAAATAAAGACTCTTTTCTTTTTCTTTTTCTGCGAACAACTTCTAAAAATAAAGACTTTTTTTTAATATTTTTCCTTTGCTTTTAGTAAAACAAACTATTAAAAACAAAATATTTCCATTTTTTTCATTTTTTTTTTGAAATTTCGGCAGAGTTTCGACAGCATTTGGGCATTGGTTTTTTTTAAAACTAAACAATTAATTCTTTACACTGTTATTTCTCTCTTTTTATCTATTTCATAAAATTCTCAATGTTCAAAAGTCGGTCAGCATGCGGACCCGAGACAAATAAATGCAACACGTAAAATGTATCATGGTGGTCTTTTCATTTCCGGTTACCTATCCTAGACGGATCCAACCCCTATGTTGAGTCCCCTAAGTCATATGCACGTGATGCAAATAAGCGTTCCTACTAGGGATCCAGCATGAAGTCAAGTTATTCTAGGTTCAAATCCTGGGTATATGTGCTAGACTGTGTACCCGAGCGGACAACTCGAGTCGAGGAGGAGGCTACATACTGGGGACCCGCGGGATCGTCCGGCTTAGTAACTTGTCCGACCTCTTTCTTATTTCAAGGTATGACACTAACAGAATAGGGAGTCTCAACCAGTAACCACATCCCTAAAGGTGAGAAGAGAAGGGTTTCGGCACATTTTATATATACAGTTCAAATAATATCAAAGCGGCAAAGCATTTAGCACATTTAGCAGAAAATATGTAGGAAAATCAGATAAAGCCAAATACAAAAATTATTCTAAGCTCGAATTCTTAAACCCGGAACCGAAGTTCTGAGTTTGAATCCCCAGCAGAGTCGCCAGAGCTGTCACACCTCCTTTTTGCTACTACACCCCAAAGGGCGCAAAAGGAGTTTTTCCAATTAAAGGACAATCGGAACGGGATTTATTATTAAAATTCAGAGTCGCCACTTGGGATATTAATGGTGTCCCAAGTCACCGGTTGAATCCCGGACCGAGGAAATTATGACTCTATTACAGTCTGCGAACCAGAAATCCGAGTAAGGAGTTTTGTTAACCCGGAAGAAGGTGTTATGCATTCCCGAGTTCCGTAGTTCTAGCACGGTCGCTCAACTGTTGTATTTGATTTTATCTGATTTAAGTACATGCTAGCTTATGTGCCTTTTATTTGTAAACCGATTAAATTATATATTTCTTTTTTAAGAATTGCAACGTCATGAAAATATATCTCTAACCACGTCGCACCAGTACACCCGTGATTATCAATATATTTCGACTTCGTTGAGATTTGAATTTGGGTCACATAAATGTGCACCCGTATTTAGGAAGGTAATATTATTAAAATACGCACCTAAAGCAACTACGCATTTATTATCTTTAGGAAAGATCGTGAAATTTGCTAAACGGTCCTTCTGAGTTTCTAAGTATTTTTGTATAAGAATTTATCGAGGCCCCGCGTTTGTATTTTTATTTGGCGAGGCTCGTCTCGTTATTTAAAGGTCAATCCTGAAGTGACTACCATTTTTCTATTTTTTTGCTTTGTCTCAAAAATAAAAGGAAAAATCCTAATTAATCATTATTTGAAATTATCACGGATTTCTGTTCTTTAACCAAACTGGGCTTTGAACATAACTCACATAAAGAAGTCATTATACAGGGGATCATAAAGAACGAACCCTGTCCAATCTGACCCAGGTCCAAACGAGTAGATCTTTGTATCAAGACCTGGGCCATCTGTTCAAATACAGCCTAACCTGCGTGTCTAAAAAAACTGGTATTAAGAAAACAACACTCTACTATTTTAATTAACAAAGTGCTGATCCCTTTGAATTTTAGTTTCAGGCTCCAATTATTTTACATACTGACCTCCTATAAAGTTTTCAGATGCTAACAAAATGGAAGAAACTAGTTTGAATGGTGATTTTACTAACATACCTCATTCTAATTATTCTACATTAATTTTTAGCTAACATTACTAAATCAATACCCAAGTGACTTATGAATTTTAGAAATAAACTACACATGAGACCTTCAAAATTCGAAATTGTTTCCTGCTGCTACTAGCCTTTCGATTTCAATACCAAACTACGCATGAACAGATTTAAATGAGCTAAAAACCAATGAATAATTCCCAACTCGAATGTTCATTCCCCTAGAACAGTTTTACTAACATACAAGCCAAATTAACTACAACTAAAGCCATTTTAAATCTATCAATTTAACTAATTACCAAAATACAAAGTCATTAGGTTAATTAACAAGATAATACAATTGCCTTCCATAACATTCCACGGTTATTTGAAAACAGTCCAGGCATACAATCCATAGTCCAATTACAGTTTGTATAGCTTAAACAGATTTTACTAATATTAATACTAATAGCAACTATGAAGGTAAATTCAATTGGAACACTTGTATTCTTTCATCGAAAAGTCTTCAAAATCATGCATACATAGCAATATCTGTTTCCATAACTTCTAAGTTGAAGAAATGTACCTGAATTTCGAAATTAAGAAGAAGCAGAGTCAGTCGACAGCAACAACCAATGAGTAGATATCAATCAGCCAGAAACTTTATTCGATGACTATGAAGAGTTTTGAAACCAAATACACCCGAGGCAATTAACCACAAACAACTCAAATGCAATTTAAACTTGATTAACAGCCACAGAACTTTTTCAGCAACTAGCCAACAACCAGCAATCAAAACAAACCATATTCACTCGTAATAGCCCCAAAACAACTTCAGCAAACTCAAAACTTGTTCAAAACCAGTTAAACCGACTCAAAATTGCATCAGAAATCAAACTAAGAAACCTCTGAAATTTCAGGAACTAGAAGAAGGAAAATCAGCCATTAGAGATCAAAATTAACTTGAATTATCTAATGGAACAGTGTTATTTTTTGGATTTTCTATTGGATTTCTATTATTTATTTATTTTTGGATTTTTTGAAGGTTTTGAATCTCAAAATCAAATCTGAAATTGAAGGAGGAGTTTTGGGGGGAATTTTGGAGCTCAAAAACTTGTGAATGAAGTAAAGGGCATGCCCTTTTATAGGCACAAATGAGGGCAGCCCTTAGATTTTCAGTTTTTCAACCTTAGTCCTTTTTCAATTTTCATTTTTGCTTACATGTCCCTCATTTCCTGACTTTCTACTCAAGTTACTACTACCAAAATTATTAAAACTTACACTAAAACCTCATTTGGAATGTCCTGGAAGGTTCTACCTTTATCTACCCTATTCCTATGCCATTGTAAATATCTATAGTACCCTTACTTGCATTCCAAAATTACCATTTTGGCAAAATATGTCATTTTCAATCCCTAAAATACCCTCAAACCTCTCCTAGAATTACCAACCTATTTTATCTAACAAATTTTATCCTAAAACCTGTATTTATTAAAGCTAAGCAGTAATCTAAAGAACATTCTAATTAACTATAAATAAATTTTCAATTAAACTAATTGACCTAGCTAATATCAATTATTGAAATTCAAATAATATCATTTAAAACCAGAGTAAGGTAAATCTGAAGGCCAAATTACCCTAGAATCTAGACTAACAACAAAATTAAAACTATCAGATTATTATTAAACTAATCTATGAGAATTCGACATAGTTAAATCCAATCAGAATCAAAACAAATCATCCAAACAAAAGTCAAATTGAAACCCTAAGCTAAAACAGATTTTGAGTTTACTGACTAAAGCTAAAACAAATAGATTAAAAGAAAAAAATCAAAAATCAGAGAATAAAAGGCTTACTGATTAACACTCAAAGCCAAAATAATCCAAACTCAAATAACCCTAAGTCTATATTATTAAACAATTGCACACAATGTCCTGGAACAAATAAAAGTAATAAAGCAAACAGAGAAATGAAAATGAAGTAACAAAACGATGAAAACAGAAGAAGGAAGAAAAATGAAATGGACAATACGAACAGAGTTGAAAGAAGAGGAGAAATACCTAGTTGACCGGACTTAAACCAACAAATCAAATAGGCGATGAAACTTGACCAGTTGATGACGTAGACGATTATTTGATGACCTCCAACGGGATTCCATGGAAGATGAAAACAGATTTGTAAAGGGGTCATCGAGACGGTACGGGGGTGTGAGTTTGGTGGCGTCCTATGGTGGCGCTGTCACCCCAAGGCGGGTGGGAAAAAAGGACGGCGGTCTCTAGGGTTTGGGGATTTTGGGGAATTGCAGTGGGATTTGACAGAAAAGATTCACATATTCATGATGAGGAAGGAAGATGGATGCTGTGGTAAGATTTTGGGCCGGTTTGGGTGAGTTTGCGACTTGGCCGGAAAATCTTTGATGGCAGATTTGACGAGATTGGCTGTGATTCGAAGGCCTTCGAGCGTGGGGTTGGAAAGAGGGGTAAGAGATGATTATGTGGTGAAAATTTAGGGTCATTTGGAGCTCCGCCGCCGCTGCCGGCGGACGGCGGAGGATGGCGGAACCATGGCGGAGAATGGTGGGGTACGTTTTGGTACGAGGAAGACCATATTGGTCTTTTAATTTAATTAAAATGTCCGACCCTTTTATATTTATGCACATGAAGCTTGTGGTCCGTTGGATTTGATGGAATCAATGGCTGAGATCACCGTAAACAAAACGGTGTCGTTTGGTTGTAAAAGGGGCAGGTCGGGTGGGGCATGGTTGGGCCCGGGGTAATTTATTGTGGGCCATTGAAATTGGCCCAATTAGGGCAGCCCTGAATTGGGTTTTTATTAAGACCCCATTTTAGCTTGTTTTCTCTTTTTCTATTTTCTTTATTCAATTGTTTGTTTTTCCCATTTTGTATTTTTTATTTATATTTACCTAATTTTATAAGTGCAAAAAATTTAAATAAAGTCCTAATATTCCAAAGCTAAACTAATTAAATTCTAAAATTATTTAAAACCTATTTTTTTCGACAAATTCACGATTAAAACAATTAAAATGCAAAAGTGAACTATGTTTTGTCATTTTGTTCATATCCTATTCTAAAAAAAATTAATACTAACACATGAAGTTAAAACCTAAATGCAGATGCGTATTTTTTTGTTTTTATATGAATTATCATGCACAAATAAAATGCAGCAATTATCAGAAAATGACACCAAAATGCACAAAAATTGTAAAAATAAAGAAAAACCATTTTGTTTGAATTTTTTGGAATAATTTGCTTAGGGAAAAAATCACATGCTCACACCAGGATGGGGGAGGAGCACAAACTCCCACCGTCCGCACTCCTGAGCAGCGAGTGGAGGTTGACCAGGCTCCCGAGATTATTCCCGCACCACCTGCAGCGCCAGTTTAGCCCGAGGATGGGTCAGCTACTTCAGAGGACGAGCAGCGGAGACTTGAGAGGTTCAAGAACTATGATCCCCCAGTGTTCAGTGGATTAGCATCAGACGATGCCTTGGGATTTCTAGAGGAGTTCCACCGTATTCTTTGCACTATGGGCATAGTGGAGTCCAGCGGGGTTTCTTTCACTGCCTTTCAGCTTCAGAGAGCCGACTATGATTGGTGGCACACTTATGAGATAGATAGTCCAGTCGAGGCTGCTTCACTGACTTGGACCCAGTTCTCGAAGATGTTTATGAGAGAGTTTGTCCCCCAGAGTCTCAGGGACGCATGGCGCGCAGAGTTTGAGCATTTGCGCCAGGGTGCTATAATAGTTTCAGAGAATGCTATCCGTTATACCAGGTTGGCCAGGCATGCACCGGCTTTGGTTGCTACAGTTCGGGAGAGAGTCCGCAGGTTCATTGAGGGTCTTCTTCCACCCATCAAATCTAGCATGGATTGAGAGTTGGAGATGGACATTCCTTATTAGCAGGTAGTGAGCATTGCTAGGAGGATTGAGGGTATGCTCGCCAGGGAGCGAGGGGAGAGAGAGGCCAAGAGGTCTCGAGAGTCGGGCCACTACTCTAGTGACCGTACTCCAGTAGAAGGTCGACATGGTAGGGTTTTTGTGGGTCGCCCCATTCATTCAGCTCTTCCAGCAGCCAGCAGTGCTCCAGCTCCGCCTATACCTCAGGAGCCTTACTATGCACCTCCAGTTTCCAGCGCACCTCCTGCGCGGGGTGCTTTTAGAGGTCAGTCTAGCAGACCTGACCCTAGTCAGTCACAGCCACCACGTCCTCCCAGAGCGTGTTTTGAGTGTGTTGACACCCATCATGTGGTGAGGGGTTGCCCTAGACTTGGGAGGAGTGCACCTCCACAGACTGCTCAGCCACAGCTTGCTCCTCAAAGTTCTCAAGCCATGACCACAGCTCCCGGTGCTACCCCATCTGCCCAGCCAACTAGGGGCGGAGGTCGAGTAGGTAGAGGTCGCTCTCTTGAGAGAAGCCAGGCCAGATATTATGCTATTCCTGCTCACACCGAGGTTGTTGCCTCCGATTCTGTCATCAAAGGTATTATACTGGTTTATCACAGAGAGGCATCAGTTCTATTCGATCCAGGCTCTACTTATTCTTATGTGTCTTCTTACTTTGCTCCACATTTGGGTGTGCCTCGGGATTCTTTGAGTGCCCCCGCTTATGTTTCTACTCCTGTGAGAGATTCTCTTATTGTGGACCGCATTTATCGGTCATGTTTGGTTACTATTCGTGGTTTTGAGACCAGAGCGGATTTATTGTTACTCGGTATGGTAGATTTTGACATTATTTTGGGCATGGACTGGTTGTCGCCCCATTTTTCTATTCTTGATTGTCATGCCAAGACCGTGACACTGGCTATGCTAGGTATTCCGTGTATTGAGTGGAGTGGTACTTTAGATCACACTCCTAGTAGAGTTATATCTTTTCTTAAAGCTCAGTGTATGGTTAAGAAGGGGTGTGCCGCATATTTAGCTTATGTGAGAGATGTCAATGTTGATACCCCTTCTGTTGATTCATTTCTAACGGTACAGAATTATACCGGTGTATTTCCAGCTGATCTTCCGGGCATGCCGCCTGATAGAGACATTGATTTTGGCATTGATATGTTGCCGGGCACTCAGCCCATATCCATTCCTCCGTCTCGCATGGCTCCTCCTGAGTTGAAGGAGTTGAAGGATCAGTTGCAGGAATTGCTTGGTAAGGGTTTTATTCGACCTAGTGTTTCACCGTGGGGTGCTTATGCCTTGTTTGTGAAGAAGAGGGATGGTTCTATGCATATGTGTATTGATTATCGCCAGTTGAACAAGGTTAAAGTGAAGAACTGTTATCATTTGCCTCGTATTGATGATCTGTTTGACCAGCTTCAGGGCTCACATGTGTTTTCTAAGATTGACTTGCGCTCAGGGTACCATCAGTTAAAGATTCGGGAGCCAAAAATCCCGAAGACTGCCTTCAGGATTCGGTATGGTCATTACAAATTCCTTGTTATGTCATTTGGGCTGACCAATGCCCCAGTAGCTTTCATGCATTTGATGCACAATGTATTCAGGCCATATCTTTACTCATTCGTTATTATTTTTATTGATGATATACTGGTATATTCCCAGAGTCGGGAAGATCATGAGAAGCACTTGAGGACCGTGCTTCAGACCTTGAGGGAAAATAAGTTATATGCAAAGTTCTCAAAATGTGAGTTTTGGCTGAGTTCTGTGGCATTCTTAGGCCATGTGATTTCGAGTGAGGGTATTCGGGTGGATCCGAGGAAGATAGAGGTCGTACAGAGTTGGCCCAGGCCTTCCTCAGCTACAGATATTCGCAGTTTCCTTGGTTTTGCAGGCTACTACCGTCGCTTCATGTAGGGATTTTCATCGATTGCAGCCCCTATGACTAGATTGAACCAGAAGGGTGCCCCATTTCAGTGGACAGAGGAGTGTGAGGCGAGCTTTCAGAAGCTCAAAACAGCTTTGACTACAGCTCAATCTTGATGTTGCCTACCGGTTTGGGGTCTTATACTGTCTATTGTGACGCCTCGAGAGTTGTCCTTGGAGCAGTGTTGATGCAGGACGGTAGGGTGATTGCCTACACGTCCAGACAACTGAAGATACATGAGAAGAACTACCCTGTCCAAGACCTTGAGTTAGCTGCCATTATTCAAGCCTTGAAGATCTGGCGTCACTATTTGTATGGAGTGCCTTGTGAGATCTATACTGACCATCAGCGTTTGCAGCACTTACTCAAGCAGAAGGAGCTGAATATGCGTCAGAGGAGATGGTTAGAGTTGTTGAAGGATTATGATATCACTATTCTGTATCACCCCGGCAAGGCCAATGTGGTGGCGGATGCCTTGAGTTGTCGGGTAGGGAGTTTGGGTAGTTTGGCATATTTACCGGCTTTAGAGAGGCCTATGGCGATGGATGTTCAGGCCTTAGCCAGTCAGTTTGTGAGATTGGATCTTTCGGAGCCCATTCGGGTTCTAGCCTGTGTGGTCTCCTAGTTTTCCCTATTTGATCATATACGGGAGCGGCAGTATGATGACCCTCATTTGCTTGTCCTTTAGGAGAATGTTCGGCGTGGAGATGCCCGAGATGTGACCATTGGAGATGACAGGGTATTGAGGATGCAGGGCTGGATTTGTATGCCCAATGTTGATGGTCTTCGAGAGTTGATTCTAGTAGAGGCCCATAGTTCGCAGTATTTCATCTATCCGGGTGCCGCGAAGATGTATCAGGACTTGAGGTAGCACTATTGGTGGAGGCGGATGAAGAAAGATATAGTTGGTTATGTGTCTAGATGCCTCAACTGCCAGCAGGTAAAGTATGAGCACCAGCACCCAAGTGGGTTGCTTCAGTAGATAGAGATTCCGGAGTGGAAATGGGAGCGCATCACCATGGATTTTGTATCTGGACTCCCACGGACCTTGAAGAAGTTTGATGCCATTTGGGTCATTGTGGATCAATTGACCAAGTCCACTCATTTCATTCTAGTGTGTACCACCTATTCATCAGAGCGGTTGGTGGAGATTTACATCCGAGAGATCATCCGTCTGCATGGTATTCTAGTCTCTATTATTTCGGACAGGGGTACTCAGTTTACATCGCGATTCTGGAGAGCCGTGCAGCGGGAGTTAGGTACTCGAGTGGAGTTGAGCACCGCATTTCACCCCCAGATGGAAGGACAATCCGAGCGCACTATTCAGATTCTGGAGGATATGCTCCGTGCGTGTGCGATTGAGTTTGGAGGGTCTTGGGATCATTTCTTGCCATTGGCAGAGTTTGCTTACAACAACAATTATCAATCCAGCATTCAGATGGCGTCGTATGAGGCTTTATATGGTAGAAGGTGTAGATCTCCGATTGGATGGTTTGAGCCGGGAGAGGCTCGATTGTTAGGTATGGATTTGATTCAGGAGGCCTTGGACAAGGTCAAGATCATTCAAGATAGACTTCGTTCAGCTCACGCTAGGCAGAAGAGTTATGCAGATCGCAAGGTTCGAGATGTGGCATACATGGTTGGTGAGCGGGTATTGCTCCGAGTATCGCCTATGAAGGGCGTGATCAGATTTGGGAAGAAGGGCAAGCTTAGCCCTAGGTACATTGGTCCATTTGATATTCTTGATCGAGTGGGAGAGGTGGACTATAGACTCGTATTGCCGCCTAGCTTATCACCCGTACATCCGGTATTTCATGTTTTGATGCTCCGGAGGTATCACAGGGACCCGTCGCACGTGTTGGATTTTAGTTCAGTCTGGTTGGACAAGGATCTATCTTATGTTGAAGAGCCAGTGGCTATATTGGACAGGCAGATCAGAAAGTTGAGGTCGAAGAACATTGCTTCAGTAAAGGTTCAGTGGCGAGGCCAGCCAGCCGAGGAGGAAACTTGGGAGACCGAGCGGAATATATGCAGCCGATACTCTCATCTTTTCACTACTTTAGGTATGCTCTCTATGCTCGTTCGAGGACGAATGAATGTTTAAGTGTAGGAGGATGTAACGACCCGGCCAGTTGTTTTTGCAATTTATGCCCTGATCCCCTATTAACTGCCTCCCCTAAGTTCATTTCTACTATTTTGGTTTACCGGGACGTTCGGTGTTAAGATTCTGAGTGTTTTGGGACACTTAGTCCCTAAATGAGAGCTTAAGAGTTGAAAAATGGTCTATAATTGAAATAGTGTGAAGACGGCCTCGGAATGGAAATTCGATGGTTATGTTAGCTCCGTTAGGCGATTTCGGGGTTGGGAGCGTGTTTGGAATGTATTTTGGAAGTCCATAGCTCATTTAGGCTTGAAATGCCGAAGTTTGTATTTTTGAAGTTTCTGGTCCAATAGTGAGTTTTTGATCCGAGGGTCGGAATGGAATTCCGGAAGTTGCAGTAGCTTCGTCATGTCATTTGGGATATGTGTGCAAAATTTCAAGTCATTTGGACGTGTTTTGGTTAGGTTTTTGATCGAAAGCGTATTTGGAAAAAATTTGAAGTTCTTAGGCTTGAATCATTGATTAAATCGGATTTCCAGTGTTGTTTTAGGTGTTTTAAGGATTGGGACAAGTTTGAATAAGGTATTAGGTGGTATTGTTGCTTTTGGTTGGGGTCCCGGGGGCCTCAGGATGATTTCGGGTGGTTGGCGGAAGAATTTGGAGTTGAAGGAATTGCTGAAGGCTTCTGTCTTCTATCATAACCGCACCTGCGGTTTGGTTTCCGCAGGTGCGGAGCCGCATAAGCGGCTGGGCCATCGCAGATGCGGGTTTTGGGCTTCTTCAGTATTTTCGCAGGTGCGGACATTTTACCGCAGATGCGGTTACGCACCTGCGAGTTTCCCATCGAAGATTCGGCCCCTGAGCCCTTTAATGAAAATCGCAAAAGCGGCTTGGTTTCCGCAGAAGCAGTCCCTTGTCCGCATAAGCGGAAACACCTGTTCAGAAAAGGGAATTTCAAGGGTTGAGTTTCAAAAGTTGGAAAAATCAATTGAGAGCTCGGCAGAGGGCGATTTTAAGTGGGTTTTGAAGAGAAGATCATTGGGTAACGTTTCCTTAATCCCTTTTAGTTGTGTTCCATCAATATATAGCTTAATACATCATCTCATTTAGAATTTGGAATCAAAATGGGGGGAAACTTCTTAGACCAAACTATTGGATTTTGAGTGAGCACTTAACCTCTGATTTGGGAGATTTTTATATGGTTATACTCGTGAGAGTACGAGGGTTCTGAAAATATGAAAATCATTCGATTTCGAGGCGTTTGCGTGAGGGGTGTTTTGGTTACCTATTTTTGCGCCTAGCTTTAAATTTAATAGTGGAATCAGTTGTTTGCAATATTATTTACGATATGTAATTGAATTGAATATATTTGGTCCATTTGGAGTCAGATACTCGCGGAAAAGGCGTGGTTCCTAGTTGATTATTGAGCCGGTTCGAGGTAAGTGGCTTGTCTAACCTTGTGTGGGGGACCTTTTCCCTTAGGACATGATATTTGAATATTTGAATACCTCGTACGTGAGGTGACGAGCGCGTACTTGAGCTAATGGTTGTAAACCCGTTTCTACTTGAAGTTTTTAAATTGAGATTTCCTGTTTACTTGTTCATTTTAGACTGTAAGTTTAAACCTGTGCTAGCTTAGAGAAGCATGTTTAGCTGACTTACTTGCTTAATTGTTTAACTATATTATTTGTACTCTGTGAATCATGTTAGGTTGGATATTACTACTACTTTTACTGATTTTTTGCATTTATTCTGAGATTATGAGTTGGTATTGTTGTTTGCTTAATTTTGGACTACGGGACGGCTTCCCGGGAGATCCCCCTGTACTTGATATATTCTGGATTGATGGTGCGGGATACCAAGAGATCCCCGGCACATGTATTTATATATATCGGGATACCAAAAGATCCCCAGTGTATATTATGAGGATACCAAGAGATCCTCGGGATACCAAAAGATCCCTAGTGTATATGATGAGGATTCCAAGAGATCCCCAGTGTATATGATGAGGATACCAAGAGATCCCCAGTGTATATGATGAGGATACCAAGAGATCCCCAGTGTATATGATGAGGATACCAAGAGATCCTCGGGATACCAAGAGATCCCCCAGTGCATATGATGAGGATACCAATAGATCCTCGGGATACCAAGAGATCCCCAGCTATTATTCCTTGTTGAGAGAAGTATTCTTTGTATTGTTACCTTCGCTTCCTATTATTGTTCTTCCTTATTTATCTGGTTTAGATTCTCGCTGTAGACTTTATTTAAACTGTTTCCGTTATCTTATTATTTATTATGTTTTATCTCAGTAGGGCCCTGACCTTCCTCGTCACTACCCAATCGAGGTTAGGCTTGGCACTTACTGAGTACCGCTGTGGTGTACGCATGCCCCTTCTGCGCATGTTTTTCATGTGCAGATCCAGGTTCCTCCACCCAGGCGTACTATCCTTGAGGCGAGGAGTTACACGGAGACTTCGAGGTACATCTGCCGCGTCCGCAGACCATGAGCCTCTATTCTGTTCCAGCTTTAGTATCTAGTTTATTCATTTCTCTCAGTTGTTTAGATATTCTGGAGTTAGAGCAACGTACTATGTTTCTATTAGCCTGTGGTTTCCGTGAGTTTCCAGATTTTGGGATTGAGTTGTAGACTTCCGCATTTCTTTTGGGTTGTACAGGCCGAGCGGCCTTATATGCAATTATTATTTTACATATGTTCAGTATTTAATTAATTATTCCGCAAGTTATATTAAATTTTCGCATTGTTAGGCTTACCTAGTTGTAGGAACTAGGTGCCATCATGGCATGTTCATGGAGGGTGAACTGCGGTCGTGACAATACCAAAATGAAAAATGAGGTATTAACAAATTTCTGGATCTGCAGTATTTTGAATTTAAAATATTTGATACTAGGCCTATAATGGATCAGATTCATGAACTGCAAATCTTAGTATCAAAACTAAGTGATCTTGAAGTCAAAATTCCTGATGCACTTCAAATAGGTGCTATTCTTTCGAAATTGCCTTCCTCCTGGAATGACTATAGAAAGAAATCCTCATTCAATGGATAAAATGATTGTGGAACAATTTTGTACTCACATTCAAATTGAAAGTGAGACTCATGCTTGTGATGCTATTAATCAGCCCTCGAGTTCCGCAATCAATTTTGTTAGTCAGAATGGTTCAGGAAGTGAAAACAAAAATCTAAAAATTTCCAAAAAGTCTTATTTTAAAAAGAGAAAGAACTTTAGTTGTCATCACTATGGAAAGAAAGGCAATATGATTTGGGATTGTAGATATAGAAAGGAAGGAATAAATTTCAATGCAGGTAATACCGAAAAGTATGGAAAGATTGAAAAATCTGAAAATTCTGAAAAGACTAACGTAGTGGAAAATTCTGCCAAGGACTAGTTGCCATGGTTTCTGCAATGCAAATTGGTATGGTCACTGAATTGAACATGGCTACCGCTGCAACAAATATTCAAGATTGGTGGCTAGATTTGGGTGCTACTATTCATGTCTGTTATGACAAGAAGATGTTCAAGACATATGCGGAAGTGCAGGATTATGAACAAGTCTTGATGGGAAACCATGTTGCGGCAGATGTTGCTGGAAAAGGAAGCATTGAAATTAACTTCACATCCGGCCAGAAGTTGACATTACTGAATGTGTATCATGTTCCTGATATGAAGAAAAACTTAATGTCCGCTGCTTTGCTGCCAAAGAAAGGCTTCAAGATAGTTATTGAGTCTGATCATGTAATAGTGTCTAAGAATGGAGTTTTTATTGGAAAAGGCTATGACTGTAATGTCATGTTTAAATTGAGTATTAATGAAATAAATAATGTTTATGCTTATATCGTTAAGTCTGATTCTTAATTATGGCATGCTAGACTAGGACATTTAAATTTTGGCTCCTTGAATTATATGTCCAAAAATGGTTATATATTATGTAAAACTCAACATATAAAATGTGAAATTTGCATACAAGCAAAGATGACAAAGAAACAGTTTCGTAAAGTTGAAAGATCCACAGAACTCTTAGATTTAATACATTCAGAATTGTGTGAATTAAATGGAGAATTAACTAGAGGAGGCAAAAGATATTTTATTACTTCTATAGATGACTTCTCTAGATTTACATATGTTTACCTACTTAGGACTAAAGATGAAGCTTTTCAAAAGTTTAAAGAATACAAGTCTGTTGTGGAAAATCAAAGGAGTAGGAAAATTAAAATTATTCGAAGTGATAGAGGAGGAGAATATTTTCCTAATGAATTTAATAAGTTCTGTGAAGAGCATGGCCTAATACATCAAATGAGTGCCCCTTATACTCCTCAACAAAATGGGTTGGCGGAAAGAAAAAATAGAACTTTGGTGGACATGGTTAATGCTATGTTACTTAATGCACATTTGCCACATAATTTATGGGGTGAAGCACTACTAACTGCATGTTATATTCTAAATAGAGTGCCTTCAAAAAGTATGCATATTTCGCCTTATGAGCTTTGGAATGGTAGAAAACCAAATTTAAATTATTTTAAAGTGTGGGGGTGTATATCCTATTATAGAGTACCGACCATCAAAGAACAAAATTGGGTCCTAGAGGAATTAAAAGTGTTTTTGTAGGATATGCGCAACACTCCAAAGCATATAGACTGCTAGATCTAGAATCTAATGTCATTATAGAATCTATACCTATTGAGTTTATTGAAAAATAGATTTATAAATGACAATTTTGGTGAAATGAATTAAGTGAATGGAAAACGTATTGATGCTAACTCATCTTCTGAAATTATTACAAATAAAGAAAGAAGTGATGATATGCAAATAAAACCAAGGAAAAGCCAAAGAATAAGAAAAGAAAAACATCTTGGTTCTGATTTTATTTTTTCACAGTCTATAGTATTTCTTATTGAAGGAGATAGGGCAAACGTTTGTAATCAAATTCCTATTGTATTGAATGTTGAAGAAGACCCAAAGACGTTTCATGAAGCAATGTCTTCTAGAAACGCTGCCTTTTGGAAAGAAGCCATTGATGATGAAATGGACTCAATTATATCCAACAACACTTGGCTTTTAGTTGATCTTCCTATTGGATCAAAGCCTATATATTGTAAGTGGGTCTTTAGGAGAAAGTAAAATACAGATGGTTCTATCCAAACCTTCAAAGCAAGATTAGTTGCAAAATATTTCACCCAAAGGGAAGGCATAGACTATTTTGATACATATGCTCCTGTTGCAAGAATAACATCCATTAGAGTCCTTTTATCCTTGGCCTCCGTTTATGATCTTTATGTACATCAAATGGATGTTAAGACGGCCTTTTTAAATGGAAACCTTAGTAAAGAAATATATATGCAACAACCTGAAGGATTTGTTCTTCCGGGAAACGAGAAGAAAGTTTGTAAATTGATAAAGTATCTCTATGGTCTCCAACAAGCACCTAAATAGTGGCATGAAAGGTTTGATAGTGTAATACTATCAAACGGGTTCGTACATAATAGTGCAGACAAGTGCATTTACTCTAAATTTACAAAAGAATATGTAGTAATACTTTATTTATATGTCGATGACATGCTGATTTTTAGTACAAATCTACAAGGAATTACTGAGACCAAGAAGTATCTAACTTTAGTTTAAAATAAAAGATTTAAATAAAGTTGATATTATTTTGGGAATCAAGGTCAAAAGAGATAACAAGCGAATGACTTTATCACAAGCACATTATATTGATAAAATCCTTACTAAATTCAGTCATTTAGGGATAAAGGAGTATAATACTCCTTATGATTCTAGTGTTAAGATATCTGCAAATACTGGAAGATCAGTAGCACAGTTGGAGTATGCAAGTGCGATAGGAAGTATGATGTATGCAATGCATTGCACTAGACCCGACATAGCATTTGTTGTTTGTAAACTTTCAAGGTTTACCAGTAATCCAGGTAATAATTGTTGGAAAGCAATAAGTAGAGTACTTGGATATTTAAAATATACAAAGCACTTAGGCATTTGCTTTAATGGTTTCCCTAATGTATTAGAGGGATATTCTGATGCAAGTTGGATTACAAGTGTTAATGATAATAAATCCACATCAGGATGTATATTTACTCTAGATGGTGGAGCCACTAGTTGGGCATCCAAGAAACAAACATGTATTTCCCATTCTACTATGGAATCTGAATTTATTGCATTAGCAGCTGCTGGAAAAGAAGCAGAATGCCTGAGAAATATGTTACTTGATGTAAAGTTGTGGCCACAACCTATGCCAGCCATTTCCATATTCTGTGATAGTGAGACTACAATGTTGTTGCTCACAATAAAATACACAATGGGAAATCGAGACATATAAGCTTGAGACATGCTTATATAAGAATTAATTACAAATGGAGCTATAGCTATAATATATGTGAGATCAAAGAAGAATTTGGCTGATCCACTTACGAAGCCATTGGGTAGAGTTGTAGTACAACAAACTTGTGAAGGGATGGGGCTGAGACCCTTAAATTAAATGCAAGGAATGGGGACCCCACTTTGAGTTAGTATGCACTCTAACAATATAAGTTTAATGGGAAATAACAAATTACTTGTATTGTTTAAGCATTGATCTCCTCTTTAGGAGCCCTGATTCTATTGTACTACTTACTGTTATGTGAGGAGTTAAGGAGTTGTTAAATGCTTGTTATAATAGGGGCATAAAAACAAACTCCAAAGTGCATACTGTTACATGAAGAGGTTGATTACTCTTAATGGAATTATTAATGTCTGGAGTAACAGGGACATAGTAACTAATTCCACCTATATGAATACTGAAGTGGTGCTTCTTCTAGCAAGATTTAAAGGGTTGATCTTGTAAATATTCATGAATTCAGGATGAGCACATGGTCGTAAACGTGCTAAAGCGAATACTAGATTTTCTAACTACTAGATAACACTCTGTGTGTGTACTTTCGGTTTTGGCACAAGGAGTTGTGGTTCAAATCTTAAGATACCAATAACTTCGTCAAAGCTTTAAAGTACTTACACTAAAGGAAAGTTCAAATCTATATAAGATACTTTCTATTATTCACAAGTGTTATGAAGTGAAATAATAAACTAGTGGGGGATTGTAAGATAGTTTGTTATTCCAAGTTGGGAAGTGGGTTGATCCCACATCGGAAGAAAGAAGGCAATTTTGAAGCCTTTTAAGCACTTGTACTTTTTATGTCTTTGATTTAGGACACATACTTTTAAGTGTGTGCAATTAAGTACACTATATATTTATATATTATAATCAAAGACTT